>JAXGGA010008233.1:0-58063 GCA_038373865.1 Uloborus plumipes
GTAACTAGTAATGCTACCATGCTAATTTGGTTCAGCTTGTTCTCTCTCTGGGCATTAAAAATTGTAAAACTTATTCAAGCAATATGGTCGAACCTTGTTAATCCGAACATGATTTGAACAAATTATTGTTAAGGGGAACTGCATTTCCGATTTCGGCCTTATGGTTTGTAAGGTATTGTTCTTCCGATCAGACAAACTGATTTTTAAGGTCCGTTTGAGTTCATTTTAACAAGGTTCGACTTTATAAATATATATAACTGTAGCATCTATACTAATCTCTTATAGGAATTCCGGCCACGTGTCAATTCTGGAGCTTCTGATGGATACCGTCAAGATTCGCTTTCAACAACTTCAAGGAGACTCCAGAATAAGTGTGTGGCTCTTAATGTTCATGGTATTGGAGAAGTAGGTTAGTACTTATCAAAGTTTCATCGAGTCTTTTGTTACATTCTATAAAGTTAGAAAGCTGAAGTATTTTCTACTTATTAAGTGTTTTGAATTAATTTTTTAACTATTCATTAATGTGTTATGTTTCTTACGTTATTGTTTACTGTCAGAAATACAATTAAATATTTGAACTTTTTTTTTTTTTTTTTTGCTATTTAGTGCTTCATATTTCATTTTAAACCATCAGATATCTAATTATTAAAGCTTTATGAGAAATAGTTATCATTTCTCTAAAGGTTTGAAAAACAGTTCCATCTAAATCTTATATTTCACTTCATCAATGATAACAAAATTAATTTTTAACTTTGAAATTAACCTTTTTAGAAAAAAAAACCACATTGATTTCATGATGAATTACACCTACAGAGACTATTACTGTCTTTTGGAGCTTGTTTGTTCATTTTTCTTTACATATATTCTTTTCACATTTCAATAATTGTAATCTTTTAGTATTTTCCTTACTTTTCCATGTATGTATTAATGTATACTTATGTTTATGTTTGTTTGTATTAAAGGCTCCGCTATAAAAAATGATTTGGTTCAAGTATTGCAAAATCGTCTAAATGATGGGATTTTGGACATTATAATTACAATGTTAGCTCGGAATCCATTGTGCATGTTAACTCCTGAAGATGTTCAAGTTAGTAACATTTGTCATACTACAGTTGTTAAGTTATAGTTTATTCATACTGTGTTATTGTATTGCAATACAGGTTGCATTATAGATCCTTTTTTTTTTTCTAAATTTTAGAAAACGTAGGAAAATATTTTATCTCTGATATAATTATAATTGTTTTCTAAAATGTTAGATTTTTAGTTCAAACAAATTTGTATGAATCTGAGTGATGCTAACTTCTGCACAGTTAACCACTTCGATAAGTCCAAATGCATAGGCAAGTGTGCATAAAAATGTAAATTGCTGTAAGCATATAACTCATTAATTTTCTTTAAACCAATAATGAAAGGTCTGTTTGTTTGTACAAATTTAAAATTAAAGAAATAAAAATTATTTTATGTTTGAAGAATATTTTTTTACACTACTACAACAAATTGTAACTACTGACTTTTGCCATCAATTGAGTAAAGTTTTGTGAAAGGCTGCATGTTTTAAACCAAAAAGAGATATTAAGCAAGCTGAAGCAAGCTTTTTATATGAACAAAATTATTCAACACCTAACTATGTATTCCTCTAGAAAGTTTTTTAAAAAATGTTGAAAATAGTCATTGTGTTTTTGCTATACAATATAGACATTTAAAATTTATGTATTAATTTTTTTAATCTTATTTTCAGTTTATTCAAAACCCAAACAGTGCACCAACTCATGAAATGCATTTTACTTTACCAGTCAAACTCTTAGGATATGCCCATTCTGTACATATCTATCTTCGTCAGAACTTATTGCAGTTTTTGTATAATCCTAAATATACAGATATAAGAAGAGAAAATCATTTTAAAGTAAGTTGGGGTTTTCCATTAAAGCAAACATTGTTTCTTTATTCATTAACTCTTAAAGCTTTGTAAGGGTAGGAAATTATGAACTTATCCTGATGTTTAATATTCAATGATTCTTAACACACCAGTAATGTTGGTTTGCAATCATTTAGTGTTTCTATGCTGCAATTTGTGATGCAGATTGAGTATTTGTGGAAAATCCATACCATCAAGTTACTATTTGTGCATCATTAAATGGGGTTTATTGTATCAGCAATACTTTTATAAAGTTTTACAATATTCACACAAATGGATTTTTTTTAGCTTGTCACTTATACTTGGCTACGAAATCATAAACATAATAAACTGCTGGCTTTTGTGCATGCACAATGAAAAATTTGTTTCATATTTTATCAAATTTTCAATGTTTTAATTTCATATTTCCATATAAGGTCTTATGCATTGTCAACTTTTCTGAAAGTTTGGCCAAGTTTCATAAAGTATTTTGCCCTTTATGAGCTTAAAAGTTGCCAAGGACATTAGTATTTTGAAAAGAACTGCTTAGCTCTTTGTGAATATAAGTAATACTTGTACAAAAATCCACAGAATAATTGAACCGTTTAGTTCAAAAACCAGTCAACAGACAAATTTGTTGTTTTGAGAAAAACGAAAAAAACTGTTTAACAACCTACTGCTTTTTATTTAGGTGTTAATTTTTTTTTTTAGACTTGAAGTAGACCTCATTTGGATACTTTACTGACAAAAAAATATTTTCTTACGTCTTATCTTCAGTACAAAAAAAATTATTAAAACTTTTGTAGTTGACTGCTTTTTGCAATAAACTAATCGTTCACGCGTATTTTCAAAGCTTTGCTCTCAATTTTTGTAATATCTTGTAGTAAAAATGAGAATGTTAGGGAAAAACATATTTTTATTTATCACCTACTAATTACATTATTATATAAGGTATTTTTTGTCATATTTTGGTTCCTGGAGAGATAGCTATTCGTTATCGTAAACCATTTCGACTATGTTTCCACTATTAGTAGTTGGCCAATTCAAAATGCTGGTGTAGAAATTTTCATACCCAATTAGATATTGTTTGAGATTGTTTAGATCTCGAAGTTTTTGTACATTAATAGGAACCTTTTATGATAACGACAAAATAAAAAAGTTAAACTAAAATATGAAACGAGAGTTGATAAGGTTGAGCATAAGATGCAGGCCCGTCGAGAGGGGGGGGCAAGCCTATGCATTGCATAGGGGCCCGTGAGAGGTCAGGAGGCCCGCGAAGCGGGCCTGAAGAATTAATATCAAACGAAAAATGTCCGGGTTTTTTTTTTAAAATACGTTAGCCATTGAGGGTCTAAAATTACTTACAAATGTTCAACGCTCCACATTAAAAATGAGAAATTTCATTAGTTCCTTTTCTCAGACCCTACTTTCAGCACAGCTCACTTCTATTAGAGCTTCTTTTCAAAAGGAACGAAACCCCCCTTTTCCCTGACTTTTCGACTTTTCTTGGAACTGGGCTTGGAAAGTTTCGACCTTGGTGTGTGTGACCTTGCAGGCCTGGACTATCCAGGGCGGTTTGCGGGCGATTGCCAAGGGCCCCCAAATGAGAAAGAAAGGGGAGAAAATCAAGGCTTTTTTTTTTTTTTTGGTTTGCAGATTTTGATTTCTTTAACTATTCTTTATTTTTCTATTGATTAGCTTTATTAAACTGTTTCCCAGGATGCTTCACATCAGTCTTGCCGATTTCACATTTGTAGCATCCAGTACTTGAATAAAGCAAGGTGGGGCCCCGGAGTAACATTATTCTTAGGGGCCCCTAATCCAGAGTTTCTATCGCAATTAAATTGACTCGTAAACGTAGTGTTTCATTGATTTCTATTCTCTATTATAAGTATGTGACTGATTTATCCGTTCTTTCTTGGGGGAGGGGAGCTTACTTAGTATCAGGGCCCCCACATCAATCCGTAAACCCCAGGACCAGATATTGTAATAGGCCCTCGCCCCTACAACTTTCCATCCTCTAACAACTTATTAATGTTTAGAAGACATTTGAAATTTTAAAAATTTTACATCATTTCTCAAGCAGTGGTCAGAAATTTTTTTGTAGTTAACTACAATTACTTCATTAAAAATATAGTCAACCATAGCTGCAACTTTTTTTTTTTTTTTTCAAAAAGTACAATTACAATCTACTTTCGAAATGCCCATGGATGTATCTGAAGATAATTTTAAATGTTGAAAATGCCCACGAAAATGGATATTAAGATGATAAATAAAAGTTATAAATGCAAAATATACTTCCCTTTCTTGTCCTTTTGAAGCCATTGTTGTACAGTGGTGGATTTGGAGATTATGGAGCCCCTTTGTCCATTGCTCTTACAGTAAGCATTTGTAAAACATTCCTTTCAGGGCCCCTAGCAATTGTCACATTTGTGATATGACCCGCCCCCCCTACAAAGTCTCGTCGTAAACTCGCGCGCAACACTTACACCGCATGTGGGCACCTCGCTAAAGGCTGCTCAATTCAGCCTTATCGTTTTGAGTATCATGACAGATTTTGTTTTTCCAAAGTTAAGAAACAAGCATTTATGTGTTTTAAAAATATTCATTTAAGAAGCTAGGATATTTCTGTGGGAGATTGTAACTAAAACTTCTTTTTCTTTTGCCACGCTCAAGGGGCGCCAAATTTAGCATTATCGTTCCGAATATCACCGCACATTTTTTTTCCTGCGCTAAAATACAATCATTTAACTGTGTTTTAAAAATTTTCAATGTTTTTCATGCCTTAAAAAAGTTAAATAAGATATTTTATTTAAAAAATTCACCAATTTCAGCTCTTTTAAATATATTTTTGCTTCGCTACTGATAAAACCATCACAAGCTGTTCCTAATCTCTTTGCTCAAGTAAGATTCGGCCTTCTTTATCTGACGACAAGAAACCGCTATTGTCCCTTTAAAAGACTCACTTCCGAGAACTTTCTGGGAGGTCACAGAGCCACTGTTAGAGTTCCAGAAATACTAATCCCACTGGGACTATCCCTGCTGGTCTGTCATTTGATTACCTTTGATGTAGTCGCCAGTCCTGAATGAACTCAGGGAACTCAGACTGGTTCCTGTCGGGCGGCTTTGCAAATTTGCCATGCTGTTGTAAGGTTTTAGCTACCAGATTTCCGTAACACAGGCTTTTTATTGCAGTCATTTATTACAGATGTCCAGATCAACTGAACAACAAAAGACTTCTTATTTTCCCATACCTTTTAAAAAAGGAGCAAAACTTATGATGACTGGCCAATTGTCGTGGAATTAGATGGACACTTTTGATCCAGCTGTCCTCGAGTTCATTTTCTGAGATTATTTTTCACTGATTACCATAACCAGGGCCCCCTGGAAAAATCGCGCGAGGGAAGAAGTGTGCAAGTCACAGAGATCCCGCTATAACCAGTATCATTTACTATCACCAGGAACATTTACATTTATCTTCTTGCTTATACAAAATCCCTCAGCTGAGTGTACAAACATATCTTTCCGGTAAGTTTTATGTTTGTGTGCTTGTATTTCAATACTATATTTTGTTAACAAAAAATAATAATATAAATTGAAATTGATACCACTTGTATTTTTCGGGCAAGAAAAGAGAGAGGTTGATATGGCCCCTTCTCAGTTTTTTAGCAACAATTTTAATTTATATCGTTGTTTACTATTTTTTGCTTTAATTATTTCTTTCAATGCGTGTGTTTTGCATAACCTTTTCTTTCCTTTGCCTTTTTACACTTATTTTTTAGAAAAAGTGATCTATTTCTTCCCATATTATGAACAACGAGTTCTAGTCGAGTTAAAAGAAGTATTCCTAACCGTCAGATAAGATGAAAGTGGTAGTTTTACTCTAAAAATAACTTTGTAAAAATAACTTTGAAATATGCCAATTTGCAGGAATTTTTCAGATAGTCTGACCTTTTTTTATCTTTGAAAAGAGTGATCAATTTCTTCCCATAATTTGGACAACGAGTTCTGTCACTAGGATCAAAGGAAGTATTCCTAACTGTTAGATCACATGAAATTGTTAGTTTTATTCTAAAAATAGCTTTGTGAAATATGCCACATTTCAGGAATTTTTCAGATATATTTTTTCTCCCTTCTGGCTATTCACTTGCTCTTATCAATAGTCGATTAATGTCAACGATTGGTTGAACCGCAAACCATTATTATTTTGATCGAATGTATATAACTTTTCGAGGATTTTTTATTCTTTTTTTCTCATATTTTTCCGCCTTAATTACTTCATATAAGGTCTCAAAATGCAGAATTTTTTATTCATTTCAAAATTTCTCCCGGGGCACAATCTCCTGGACCCCCTGAATTTGGGAATAGTCCACTCTGAATCACACTTAAAAGAGGTCATTGCATCAATCTTCTCTCTTCTGTTACCCACCCCGTTATTACGTCAAAAAAAAAAAAAAAAGAAAAAAAAAAAACACAGCATTATAAACACAAGGAAACAACACAGGGGGCTGTTATCAGCGAAAAAGACACAAAGTAAAAAAAAAAAAAAAAAAAAGTAGGTTTGCTACTTAAGTTTTCGGGAATGCAAAGGGGTCTGTAACAGTTTAGAGCACCTTAAGTCCGCCCTGGCATCAACTGGTAATGGAGAAAAAAAGGTTGAATGAATTGTGTTTACAATTCATCGGAAAGTAAGAGCGAACTTTTTCCGAAAAATCTAGGGAGGAGGGGTGGGGAAGAAGCAAAGGCTCCGTCAAATCTTTGGTTGCAGCTGCGGCCCTAAAGTTGGAAACTCTATTTAAGTGATTACCCTATTACTCTATTACCCTATTTACTCTATTTACGTGAAAACCCTATTTATGCAAAAATAATAATAGTGTAACAATAATTATATAAAATAAAAATGTAAAAATTATAAATACAATTTTAATTTATATCGTTGTTTACTATTTTTTTGCTTTAACTGTGTTTTTATAATTTTAATGAATGTGTTTTGCATGACTATTTTTTCCCCTTTACCTTTTCACTCTTTTTTTTTTCTTTTTTTGGAAAGAGTTCTCCCATATTGGATTTCGAGTTCGATCTCTAGGGTGAAAGGAAGTATTCTTAACCATTAGATTACACAAAATTGTTAGTTTTACTCCAAAAATAACTTCGTTAAATATGTCACATTTCAACAATTTTTCAGATGTAGTATTTTTTCTCCGTTCCCTCTTCTCTCTTGCTCTTATTCCTAGTCGATTAATGTCAACGATTTGTTGAACCTCAAACCAATTTAATTTTTACCGAATGTATAACTTTTCAAGAGTCTTTGTTTACCTCTTTTTTGTCATATTTTTCCGTCTTATTACTTCATATAAGGCTTCAAAATGCCGAATTTTGTATCAATTTTTCAAAATTTCTCCCGGGGGACAATAGTCTACTCTACACCCCATTTAAAAAGAGGTCATTGCAACATTAATACCCATCCCGCAATTAGGTCATGTTATCACTTACCAGCGAAAACGATGCACGAAAGCTTTTAAAATGCTCATCGGAAAAGTAAGAGCGCGAATTTTTCTCTTACGAAAAATCTAGGGAGAGGAGTGTGTGTGTGTGGGGGGGGGGGGGAGAGCAAAGGCTCCGCCTGCACTCCTAAAAATTAAGGTGAGTATATATTATGCTACGACCAGCAACCGAATCTTTGGTTGCAGCTGCAGCCCTAACAGTTGAAAACTCTTTTAAAATAAAAAAAGTATCGCAAATCTTTTCCTTTTTTTTCTTTTATTACGAAAACTTTCAGTTAAACAGATAAAATTACGTCCTTTGACAAAATTTACGCTATTTATGTGAAAATACTTGTAGGAAGTTTAAGTAAAGGTTTGGGGGAGGGGGGGGGCCCACAAAAAGTTGCATAGGGGCCCATGAAACCTGTCGACGGCCCTGATAAGATGTAAGTTTATATCAAGGAAAAAGAAATTCTCACCTTTCCTGAAGGATATGATGCCCTTTCAGTAGGCAATTCTGGGATATTTTGTTTTTTTAGAAGTGAAAATGTAGACTCAACGAATCCATCAATATGTGGCTTTAACCACCACTCTCCCATGACTTCTGTTATTGTAAATGAACTGCTTATAAGTTGATATTTTGAAAATATCTTTTTCATCCTTAGGAATACCTCTTCCTGAGGTTTCATCTGAGTGGGTTATTTTTTTATAATACCGTGGCCACCACGTTTTGAAATTAAAAATATCTTTCGGTGTAACTCTATGGATGGTAAAACGACTTGTTTTACTAGCCTTTAAAATAAGTTCACTATACTCATCTGGAGTATAAATTCTATCAACCCTTCTTATGACTCTTTTTATAGATCCAAAGTCTCTGTCACATGGGGAGAATGAATGTCCACGAACAGGAAAGTTGTGAATGATTTCATCAAAACGTCCTTTGTCACAAAGATTCATTAGAAATCTTACAACCGTATGGTTTTTATTTTGGCCTGATGGTCCGTCACTAAAAAGGATGAGCTTTTTTACAGTTACAGGTATCTTGGTTTGTATGTAGTGTAGTAAAAAACTACATACCTCATTTGTGCTTTTATTACCTTCTCCTTCATGATAAAGGGAAATTTTTGATTTACTACTTTTTAAATCATGAATACTGAAAACGTTTACCCATAGTTGTCTCATATAAAAAATTTCCTGGACAGGAATATTCGGGAGAGGCAAGTTTTGCATGTAATCAAAGCATATGACTGCAATTTCATTATCCTCATTCTTGGATGCTTCTTTTAAATTAGCATAAAATTTTGTAGCCCTCCTTTTATGTATCATTAGCTCTGCAGCTGCCTCACGTTTAGTATAGTTGTCTAGAGTTTGGTCTTTTAGGTTTGCCTTTAGGCTTTGGCATTGACTACAAACATCAACTTGCGGTCTACCGAAGGAGTACCCAAAGTTTTCACGAAAATATAAATAATAGAAGTTATTCTTGACAACATCTTTTAGATTAGGATGGTCATTAATGAATAATTCATGCATTTTCGTAATATTTAAACGGGAATCAAGGTATTTTCTGCATTTTTCCCCGTAGTGGGTCTCTTTAACTTCAAATTTAGAGATTTGCTCATAAATAAGCGCGCAAATGTGACCCAAAATGGCATTGCCACTTCTGTTTTGACCTCTCTCGTCTTTAGGGGTTGTATTGATACATAATAACTGACATATTCTCCCTAATCTGCTGTGCGAAATTCCATGAATTTTCAGAAAAACATTTTTGCAAACATGTTTCAATTCCCCACTGATTTTTAAATTGTATTTGTAAGAAAAATTTCTTTTAAAGGCTTCTCTTTCGGAATTTTCCACACTTGATGTTTTCTCTTCAGCATGATTTTGATTTTTCGTTCTACGCATAACTTCACTAATTTCTATTAGGGTTTGAATGTATGTATCTTGTGAATTTTTGTTTTCAAGTTTGTGGAAATAACCCCAAGTTTCATTTATTACATGTTCATTTATGTTTAAATAGCATTTCATTTTGCAATTACATGTTATAAAATTTGGTTTTTCAAGGGCAGGTACTTGCTTGCCAGTAAATGAGACATAACTCTCACCTTTTACTCGGGCCGTACGATTAACGTTCCGCCTGTACTTTGCCTCATTTGTAACTCCTCGCCTCCTTTTTTCTGCAGGCTCTTCATCGGAACTTTCTGACATTATTCTAATTAGTTTAAAAGAATACCAATATAAAAACGGGCACTAACTATAAGAATTGGAGACAAATATCCGTCCTTTACCTTGAATGCATTCTTCTTGGCACTCCGCCAGCTCATAAGGAATTTTTCTCACCCAAGAGCAAGCCAGACCAGCAACACCAAAGGTGTGCCACGAAAAAATCTATTTTAGTGCAAAAACCAGATAACAGACGCCGTTGACTGGTTTTTGCACTAAAGCCAAAATTTTGCTGGTTATCTTCAAATTATAAAAGTACCTTTTTTTTCTTTGTCTGTACTAAAATGTGTATTTACCCCTAAAGAATCACATAGCACTAATAACTCAATTTTGAAAAAAATGTCTGTTGACTGGTTTTTGAAATAAACGGTTCAATTGTTCATAACAAGTAAAACTATTTGGTGAAATTTCCAGCTTTTCCCAGGTTTTTTTTTTTTCTTAAACAAGATAATTTGGAGAAAAAAAAAAAAAAAAAAAAAAACCTTTAATTTGTTTTTGGCCCCCTTTATTACATGGGTGATAGAATTTTTACCAGAAAATTTGAGCTTAAATATACCCTCTAATAAATAGACCATAATTTCAGTAATCTATATATATGTATTTATTTTTATCATACATTTTATATTTTTTAACTGTTATCATTACTGATTACAGGCATATTCACACAGCCCTGTAGAATGGAGTCAAGTTGATGATAATGATATTTTTTTGTATCACTGTCAACCAGCATCTGGTTTACTTGGAGGAAAAGGTTCATTTTCATAATTTGTTGTATTGTTTGTAGAACATTTAATATTTTATGCATATTTCAAGTCCTAGACTGTGATAAATGTTTCAGTAAATAACATATTCAATTAAGTTCTATCTTAAAAATATTTCAAATACATTTATTGGTTAACAGTTGCTCTCACTTATGTTTTACATTTTTAAAACGCTTAATGTACTTTGCATGTGGTAAAAATTTGTTTTCTTCAAAGTTCTTATTTTCTTTTTGTATTGGTTTAAATCTAAAAAGATAAAACTGAATACTTATCTGCTTGAAAAAAAATCTTCTAGGTATTTCGTGTATTGTTCTTTCATTGGTGACAGGACAAGGGGCTCCATATCAAACCCTTAATAATTTGCCCCCTGATCCTTCCGCTTATCAAGATGCTTTGTCCGAAAGTGAATTTGAAGACCTTACATCCACCGTGTTATATGCTCCCAAAAAGGAAAAATGTCCAGGTATAATGCACAATTATATGTTTATTTGAAAACATGAAAATTCTTTTGAAATACATATTATCAAGTTAACGTTATTGGTATGTATCTTGCAGTATACTTTTAATCATCTGAAGATCTCTTCAGAACTTTACGAACTTTTTTCACTTTGCTGTAGGGCACAAACTTTCAAACCTATGAATGAGAGTTTAGTTCACGAACAATTTTCCCTTTTTCATGCGTGTGTGTGTGTGTGTGATCTGTAGTTTTTCTTCTTACTATTTTTAAGGAATTGCTTATCTACTATATTACTTCATTTAATTAGATTCCTAATTATTTCTTTTATTGATTGAGTGTGATGGCCAATGTATCCAAATTTTTGCATGTCAACATATCGCACACTGAAAATGAAAGGGGCACTTTTTAAATTAGATTAGCAGTAAATTCCCATTAACTGAAAAAAAAGATATTCTCCTTTCATTCTCAGTGCACAATACAGCATTAATAAAATGGAAACTGTATTAAATTTTGTCCAGGTATATCAGTATCTATAAACTACAAGGATGAAAATGAGCTTATGAGTTGTTTTCTATCAAAGTTAAAAAAAAAAAATTTCTGATATAACTTTTATTGTACCCGAAAGTTTGCCGAAAGTACACCGATAAAACTTTTTCAAATTTGCATATTTAATTTTAACCAAAAATGGAATAAATTTAATTGCTGCAATAGAAATAAACATCTTCATGAGCACATCAAGTAAACAAAAAATCATTAAATGTAAAAAACTTGAGTTTTAGCAGTTTTTTATTAAAAATAAACTTTTCTACTTTTTAATGTGCATATAATTTGTTTTACAGTAATTGCTTTGAAAGTTTCTATATTTTATTTGTTTATTTTTAAAATACATAATTATATTTTTTTTGTTTTTTTCACCCTCTCTTTTTTAGGTCCTGTTGCTCTAATCCGATTTCAGATTTGGAGTGTTGGAAAAGATGCTAAAGAACTTATAGAAAACCGCCTTGCAAGTGCAGTCCGTCATGCTTTATGGGACATTTTGATGGAATATCATGCTTTAACCTGTCCAATTTCTGACTTTTCCTATTTTGATGATTCTTCGTGTTACAGTGAACCGACCACGCCTATTAAAGGTATTTCACTTTATTTGCTTTCTGGGTCGTTCCATATCATATCGATTAAAAAAGTGGGATTTTCAAAGTGACCCCTTCCGATTTTTCTAACATTTTATAGTGATTGTATTTGATAATATTATATATATATATATATATATATATAATGTAGATGGGGTGCTTTTTGGAAAAAAAACAGTGTTTAAGTTTTAACTTTTTTCAGTTCCTTGGAAATTCTATACCCCAATATTTTTTATATTTTACATTCCAAAGTGATTAATAAGTTCCTTCTGTTGGGATGCAACTGATTATGAATCACTTGAAGTTGTTTCATAACAGTGTTTTTATTTTCTTAGTTTTATGATTATTGAAAATTTGCATTAGCTTCTATTTCCCTCATGATGTCCCTCCAGTAAGGTTTCAGATTCTAAAAATAATGTGAAAAACTCGGGAATTGCCTATCTTTGTACCAATTACCCACAATATTTCTGAATTTGTAAGTTTGTCTAAAAGACCTTTAAAAAAAAGTCCTTTTTTATGTGCATTCTCACTGTAAAAAGTACAGTCTGAAATAAAATTATATACCATCTATTTAGATAATTATTAGTTGTTGTGAGTATCATTTTAAAATAGTTGAGTATAAATTATTAATCTCAAATACTGCTGTAATTGAGCTAGTAAAAATATGCTACAAATTGCCAGACTGTTTTTATTGATTTTTGTATAATGTATCATTTTGTTTGTAGTGCGAAGAGCTGGAACTGCTGGAATTGATGCTAACCTGCAGTCAAAAGATTTTCATCCTTCTCCAAGCTTTCAAACTTCCAAAGAAATGTCTTCTTCAGTTCCTGACATTAGTACCAAAATCCATTCTCCACCATCAATGTTAAAGGAAATTTCTATTTTCAAGGTTAATATCAACAACTTTTTAACACATTTTTAAATATACTTGTTGAAGAAAACGTTTCTTTTTTTTTTAATGGAGAAAGAAATGCACATTTTATTTTCAAAAATTATGAATTACTAATGAATAAACTTTCCTTTGAAATCAATGTCTCTCAAAATATTTGCTAATGGATAGTGTCAGCTCAAGAATTAAAGAAGGTGACTAAAAATAAGTCAACCTCATTTAATGGTGCAGCATTTTAATATGATTTTCAGTTATAGGACGAAGTGGTTGTGTAAAAATGGTGACAGTTTAATGTCTAAGAGGAGAAAATGGTGAAATGGGATGGCTATGAAACTGTTAAATAACCATATCTTAACTTTTAGCTCATAAAGAAGGCAATTTTTAAAATTGTTGATAATTAGATTTGTTTATATGTTAATGTAATTTTCTCAAAAGTTTTGGCTCGAATTTTTAGTTCTTTTTTAAAGACTCAGCTCATAGACTGCTGCAAACTTATTCTAAATGCTAAAAAGTTAATAGTGATTGTATGAAAATTTGTGGGAAACCTAGCTCAAAATGTTTCTTTGAATGGTAAAATTGTCTTAGTTTTTATAAAAATTTCAAGTACTGGTTCTGTAAGGTGCATGAAAGAAATAGCTTACGGAATAAGGTTAATTGCATTTAATTTGTAGTTTGAAATGCTTCCATTGCTTCATAATTGCTTTTCATGATCAAATTAGCCTACTAAGTAAAAAGATACATGAATTGAAGCAATTCATGCAGATAGTAAGAGCATTCACGTTCTTTTGTTTATATTTGTGTATGCTACACAGATTTAGAAAAAGTCATGTTTCTTAATCGTGACTGTAACCTAGAAAGTAAGACTAACCGAGCTGGAGGCAGAAAAAAATTTATAGAAGCTATGAGTATCAACAAACTGGTAGCTAAAGCAAAATGAACATCAATTAGTTATTGACTTTACTTAAAATCAGTGTTGTAAAAACATCAGAATAAGAGTGCAATATAACAAAAACACCAGCAGAATATTTTTAAATCCTAGAAACATCATTTAAAAGAATTTTGATAATCAATCATTTTATCCAAAATGAAGATGAATTTCATTTATGTATCTCTCTCATGTCTGTTTTGCCAATGCTTTTTGCCCGCACAGAAATAAAAAAAGTTTTCAATCTGAATTCTGTTCATTAAAAACATGCACTAAAAGGATTCACATGACTAAAATCAAAATACTTGAAGTAAGACAAAGGATGTGTCCTTACCATAACTTTTTAAGCTAAAACTATATCTGCATTTATGAAATAATTAACTTTAAATAATATATCAAAACCTTTTAATGTGTTTCCTTAATTTATTTTATGAAAGATTGAAAAGAAACATCACTTAAACTCTGGATCATTATTAATATCCCTTAACTTGAGGGTGTTTCTTTATTTTCTTCCGATGCTCGCACAAAGCTCTTTTAAATCATGATTTTGCTTTTCTAGTACTTTCACTATGTTTTTTTTTAGTTTGGAAACGGTCCACAATCAGCAAAGCCAGAATTCTATACGGAAACACCAAGCTCAATGTCTTCTGTTTCCCCAAAATCCCCAAAGATTGATAAGCAATGTCTCAACTCTGGTTTTCACACAATCATGAAACCATTGCTGCATTTTGGTGATAGACTTGGTATGCTGTGTATTTTAGTTTTTAATCTAGTTAATTTGTAATAAGAATTCATGGATTTGTTTTCCTGTGCGTTATCTGACTACTTTTAAATCATTCCCATATTTATGCTGTTTAGGTTGCATACTAAAAGTTCCTGTAAAAGTGTACGAGAGCATTTGTTACAGTTGTTGAAGTTTATTTGAATTGAAAGCAATTTCTGTTGTTGAATTCAAGATAGAAAGGGAAAAAAAAAAGAAATATGTATTTTGTCAATGAATTGAATTTCAAGTTTTGATGATTGTTAAATATTCATTTTTCAGCCAAATTTCAGCTAAATAGAGCAGTTTTCTTTAAAGTGTTGTAAACTGATTGAGTAAATTGATAAATAAATTGAAATGGATATGTTGGAAATTTAATTAGGGAATAATAGGCAAAGAAGGTTATCGTAGGTTTTTAAAGATTGACTTTGTTTGGATTTGTTTAACTAATTTCTACTCTCTTTTCAGGCTGTCCAGCTTTGTTGAAACACACTTATGTTCTACCTTCAAGGCATTCCATTGTAATTGTTTCAAAAGAAATTCAAAATATTATTAAAAATGTTCTTCGTGATATATTTCCAAAAGTTTATATACAAACATCAACTGATGCAAGTGCAGATTATGAATATATACCATTTAGCCCTTGTGCTGTAAGTATATAAATAAGCATTCTTTTGTGGCTATATATTTTGCTTACCATAAGATTTTAATTTTTCTCCTCTGAAATCTTATGACTGTTTAAGAACAATGATTTTTCTTTTAATGTGCTGTGGGGAAAAAAATCAGAAAAAAAAATGTATGCTTAATATTGAATAGTAAATTGCTATGTGTAAACAACCAGAATTTCCTTCTCTGTCAAAATAACACTGCATTTATGAAATAGCAAATGTGTCTTCACGCATGAATTGCTAAGAAAGGGCACTGTAATAGAGTATTGTTCTAAAGAGCATAGACTGTAGTAGAAGTTAAAAATTCTAATTCAAAAGTTTATTACTGAAAATAAGATTGCAGAAAATTATGTGTAATATCTACATTAATTAAGAAACAAAAAATTGGAAAATAATGAAGATTGTTTAAAAAGAAGCATTTTTTTTTTCTGTGGACTAGGGGCTAGGGACAGTTCATGCTTTTCTTTTTTTATTGGCGTTTAACTTTTATTTGAATCAATAGGAACTGAACAATCTTGCATTACATATTTAGAAGTTTTCATCCCATCAAAATCCTAAAGCGTTTTTTGAGTAATTTGATTCTTAAATTTCAAATATGATCAGTAAATGAATATATAAAGCGTACATATTTTTCATATTTAACTAGAATGCTGGTGGTGAAATGGAGGAATCCAAGCCTGGCACTGTGAAAAATTTCATCATAATTGGTAGAAATGAAAAGCAGTGGAAAGCCTACATGGGGCAAGGGGATTTTTTCAAATTTCAAGAAATAAATAATGAAAGTTTGTATTGTTTTCTTTTCTGATCTTAAACCATTAAATTGCAATCAAAAATCATGCTGAAAAATAAAATGTTAATAAACCAGAAGCTTAGAAATGAATTTCGATAAAATGGAATTTCTTTAAAAAATATTAAATTCTGGTGACCTTTTACTTTCTCTTATTAAAAACTTTTTCTTCCTATGCATATGTCCTGCGTGTATCTGCCTCTTTGCTATCAATAAAACAGACTATTAAATTCAGCCTTACTAAATATGGTATAAACTTATTTGGGTTCCTAAGAAAATGTGCACATTTTAAGATTTCATTTTATTATTATTTGTAATGGCTTTACTTCAAACATTTTTCATGCAATTTCTCTAATACCAAGAAAGATTTTTTTTCCAAAATTTAAGATTCATACAAACCAAATTTTCTATAATCTATGGATTTTTTTTTTTTTTTTTTGAAAATACAAAGTTGATTAAAACAGTAGTAATTAATATTAACGCTTGCAATATCAAGGTGTAGTTGTAGCTCAAGTACTTCTATTTGTGTATTACAGTAAGGGAAAACAGCATCTTCAAAAAGCTAGTAGTTGAATTTTAATGGAATAAATGCCGAATTTAATAAGACTACAAAAAGTTAAGCACCTTAAAACCGAAAACTAAGATTATACTAGCTGACCCGGCCACGTGTTGCTGTGGCTAAGGTATGGGTTAAACTATAATGTTTCAATAGAAACGAAAAACTTTATTATCGTTATAGAGATCAACTTTATATAAATATGAATTTGAGGTCAAAATATGAAAACAATCGAACAAAAATTTCTTAATACTTCTTCAGGCTTTCACGGCCGGCGTCAATATGAAGAGGTATTTCCGGGCTTATAGGCCGTGGTCGATGAGAAAAATGAGTCCCAAACGTTTCGTCGGACACTGCGGTCGACATCATCAGTGAGTAGTTACACAGACAGCTCACCCATTCCGGAAAATCCATTCAGAATCCAGAACGCTCCAGAGGCCGAAGAAACAGCAACCAATCAGGAGCCAACACGCCATCAGCAGTCTGCTTAAATACCCGAGCGGCCGAAGCTAGCGTAACAGTCTCAGCAAACTACTCACTGATGATGTCGACCGCAGTGTCCGACGAAACGTTTGGGACTCATTTTTCTCATCGACCACGGCCTATAAGCCCGGAAATACCTCTTCATAAAAATTTCTTAAGTTTGCTAGAAACAAAAAAATCAACAAAAAATGTAGCATTTTAGTACTTAGAAATATTATATTCAAGCTTGTAACAATTGAGTTAATTAAAAATTTGCTAATTGCTATTGTAACATTTTATTTTTTAATGTAACATTTTATTTTTTAATAATGTAGGTAGGGTAGATAATTAACCAATATTATTTGCTATTTTTTTAATTCTAAGCATTTTTAATTTCAGTTTAACTCAACACTAATCGGTGCACAATATTCTTTGTTAATCTGTCTCTTGTAAACAAAAATAGATCGGACGGTTTTCCCACACGGGAGCAAGCGACCTATAGTTGCCCATGCGAAAAACATGGAGTTTCTAAATCTAAACCGCAAATTGACATTGTTTGTCCTTGGGACTTATTAATGGACATGGCGAAAGCTAAACGAATGGGAAACTGTAGCCTTTTGAAGGGTATTGAAGATTCTGACGGTGTCATTGTGATACGTGGCAACAGAACTAACTTACATCTTTACAGAACATCTTTAAACTTACCAGTCAAAATGATTGCCTCAATAATGTTCCCGGTGATTTTTTTGATAACTAAACGCGTACCATTGAATAATCTCGGCGGATTTAAATTACGTAGAAGAACTATGGGTGTACCAATTTTTAACCGCAGATTATGTGGTGGCATTCCGGGTATGTTTAAAGAATTTTAGCCAAGAATACAGAAAAGCTGGTAGCTAAATAGATAATTTGCAATAAAAAATATATTGCGGTCCTAAATTGAGATAAAAACTATCCTATCATTTAAGTTGGACCAAACTGAAACTGCGTGTAAAATTCGGTTAAAATCGGTTCAGTAGCTGAGGAATCCATTGGACACAAACACAGGGACATGTAATTTTTATATATTGTAAGAAAGATTATTACTTGTTTACTGTGCTCCAGAAGCTGCCAGAATGTGTGCTTTATGTCGCTCAGCTATGGAGGTGTCAAAAAAGGCTTAGCCAAGAACACAGAAAAGCTAGTAGCTAAATACATAATTTGCAATAAAAAATATATTTCGGTCCTAAATTGAGATAAAAACTATTCTATCATTTAAGTTGGACCAAACTGAAACTGCGTGTAAAATTTGGTTAAAATCGGTTCTGTAGCTGAGGAGTCCATTGGCCACTAACACAGGGACACGTAATTTTTATATATTAAGATAAATCTTTGATTATTGGTAAAATCATTTCATCATTACATTAGTATGAATGTATGAAATAGTTTCTATACGGCTTCAATTTGCTTTGTTTTAGGTTTAAAGACATACCAAAAGTATCAAACTCATATCTGTTGTCGTCGAAGCTCAGAAACATTTACTGATTCCCTTCCAAGTTCTCCTACTTCATTTAGCAAGTCTCATAATTCTCTTGTGAGCTCCAGTTTTAAAACACAAAGTATGAATGCATCTGACCAGCCAGCAAAACCTGCTATGAACTTTGTTCCACGACAGAGATTATTTTTAATATATGTTGATGATAAAAAGGTATGTTCATTTATTAAATTTTTAATCTATTGTTATACATAATTTCACATGATACTATATTTTCGAATTGAGAAATTCTACTGAACTATTAAAAATCTTTAATATTATATACTTGCTTTTCTAGTTATATGAACAATATAAGTTTAGAAATATTGAAATATTTTTCATATGATCAGTTTTAAGCATTTCGTTTAAAAACTTTTATGCAGTAATTACTATTTTTTTCTTTTTTTTCTCTATTATAGTGATTCATTAACTGTAAATGTTAATTTTTTTTCACATTATTTGAAATGAAATTTAGAGCTTTTATTGCTTAAAGTACTGTACCAGAGTAAAATTTCAGCAGTGTGTTTATTTTAATTCATTTGACTTTTTAGAATAATTGTTTTGTTATTTGTTTTTGTGATTTCAGATTACATTGTTTTTGTACAATTGGTCACAAGACATAACTCAAACCTTAATACAACAACTTACAAGTTTAGTGAAATGGCATGAGCAGCGAAATAGTTTTATGAATAACATTCTTCAGCAGAAACTTGGTTTGTTTTACGGCTTATCTGCTTTAAGTCGCACAAGTGCTGATAAAAGTGGAAAGGAGGAGAAAAGCAAAGTAAGAATTGCAAATTCTAATTCAGTTACATGCAAAATTGCAGTTATTATAATGTTTTTGTGCAACTAACAAGGAATGTCCACATGTTTAAAATTTAAATATGAATAATCGCAAAGAAAGATTGAACAATTGGTGTAGAATGTTTTCAATACTTTATCTCGGAACTTTTTAACTCTTTAAGCGCCATGGGTTCTACTTTAACAACCATGGCTATTTTTTTCTGCCCCTAAGTAATTAATATTAATTTTTTGAAATTAATTTGAGTTCAATAATTAAGTTCCTAGGTTCATTGATACTTTTTCCCAAAATTCTGGACGATAAATTCACCCAGTAAAATTTGTAAAAGCGGAATTTTATGTCGCTGCCGCTCAAAGGGTTAATAAATGTAAGTGACCTTACCTGTGCTAATTAATAAAATAATCCTTCATTTCAGAGATATCCTTGCTGAAAAATATCAATAAAACCTATTTTTGTCTTTTAATGTGCTTTGTTTTTGCTTAAAAATGATTGTGAGAGTGAGTAACTAACAGGCGTTACTTAGATAAATTTCATTTGACACCATGTTACAAAGTGAGTTTTATCATGAACTCAACATAAATACAGTAGAACCTTGAACATTCGAGCTTCAAAAGTCCAAGGTTCTGGTTTATCTGAGGCGCTTCATTGACATTTTAAGGGATATCTTTAATAGTTAAAAAAATAATTTGCTTTAAAATTTGAAAATAGAAATGTTTTGTTATAGTAAAATTCCCTTTTGTGCCCGAAATAAAATAATTAAAAAAAGTATTGAGAGGTATGTGTCAATGACACTCACCAAGTGTCACGAAATATTCTTTGACTACTAGAGATATACTAAAATATGCTTTGGAAATAATAATTTGAAACGCAAAACAACTTGAAATTAGCAGTTTTATGTCCTTAGGACGCCAAAAAGTAGTAAACTTACAGCACCTTGAAATAACTGTTACTTGTATTGCATGTTGATTTCAAGTGAGAAAGTAATTTCTGTTCATCACAGAAGCAATAATTGATGACTACTGCAGGTTACTGAAGGAAAATAAAGAAAAATGGGTACTAATGTTCATGATTTTGCACACTTAAAATGTGTCCGGCTGTGTAAACTATATACCAATACACTGTAGGTAAATTAAAAATTTTGATATGTAATCTGATATTGTAATGACTCATAAAGACATGTTCTCCATTTGATAAAAAGTAAGAAACAAGTAAACGTTTTTAGCATCATTTTTGTCTACCCATGAGTGCATCTAACCAAAATATTGTAGCTTTGCATTTATTTAAGAACAAATAATAAAGTCAATTTTTGTGTACTGGTTATTTACTGTGAAAAATACTAAGTGTAGTGATGGTAAAAAAATCATGGGCATAGTTGGTGAACAGATCTTTGATGCATCGGTCATCAATAAGTTGGTTGTTCTAAGTAGTTCCTGTAATGCATAAATAATTTAAATGACTCTAATAACTGTAAAAGGTATTTCTTGATGTGCAATGTGAGAAAAAAAAGAAAATTGTGAGGTGAAAAATTTGTTCCCTAAAAATTTTTAAATGAACATTTTTTTCTACTAATTTTGTCCTACAAGGTTCTAAATTAGATAAAATTATTCTGAAACTGATTATTTTACAGGTGTCTCGAGAAGTGAAAGAATCACTTGATGATTCTCTTACATCTGCTCTTAGTTACATGGAACAATTAATTCACAGTCATAACTACACTAAAGAAAACCACAGTTCTTCAGCTAGCTCAAGATCATCTAGTATTAGTGGGAAGCCTACTTATATTATGAGAAATTTGAAAAACTTGAAACCTCCTGTGCCCTTTCATTTAAGTTCCAGTGCAAATATTAAAGACCCTGTTACTGCTCATGGTTCTCAATTTTTAGAAACAATAACAACTCAACGAAGAGGTATCTGTAATATTAATTGTTTAATGTTTTTTAATTTGCTTTTATAAAGATTTAAATATTCATTTCTTGGATTATGAAAACCTATATGCTGTTACTAAATTCAAAATCAACTGAACTTTTTATATTTAGTATTGCTATGTATCAATTTAGTATTAAAAATCTTATTAGATAGTGTGATTATATTACTTTCCCTAAGAAACTACTTTAATGTTACGTTACATTTAGTTGTGTTACCCCTTTTATTTATTGAAATATGTGTTTTATAATTTTAGTTAAACATATGAAGTTTCATTTGAAGCCACAATCCACCATTTTTCCCCTGCCCTGGCACAATTGCTTTTATAATTGCCTGAAGAAAAAAAAAATGGTGGCTGCAAGCAATGCCACAAAAAAATATTAAAATAAACTCATAAGCATGTGCATCTTGAAGATTGGGGGTACCACTGTTTTGGATGTCTTGGGAATCTGATTACTCTCATGGAGTGTCAAATACTCTTCCTCCCCCCTTTCCAACCCCATTTTTTATAAAAATTAAGTACCAAAGAAACATTTTAAAGCCATCTGAAGGGAATTTAATAAATACAAAATGCTAAAAGTTTTGAATTTGCCTGTGCAGCTCCGTGTTTGTACTTGTGGAAGAACATAAGTAAAAAGCTTGTGCATTTCTTACACAGATGCAGAAATATATATTTTTTAATCATTTTAATTACTTTTTATTTTAAAAAGTAAGAAAGCAAATTCCTATATTTTCACATATTTCTTTTTTGCTTTATCCATCTGAAAAACTTAGTTTTTATACTAAGGTAAAAGTCATACATCAAAGTATTGAAAGATTTTGTTTACTCAAGAAGGGGGTGGAGGGTCTCTGTTCTGACACTGATAAAACTTATTGAAGTACTATTTGCTATTTGAATTCAATATGAAAACTCGTGAGTTGTACGTGTATGTTTGACTTTTATTATTTCATAGTTGGCTTTGAACTATTAATAATATTTCTAGTCAATAGTATTTAACAATTTTAAAAAATGCATTTAGATCTTCATACTGAAAATTTTAAATGTATGCTTTTTTATCTTTAGATATGCAAGTTTTAAATCAGATGTGGAAGAGTAGAGGATCAAGCGTATACTACCCTTTTGTAAGCAACTATTTTTTTTCTCCTTTTTTGCTTTGAATGCTTTCATAGTATTCCAGAAAGTATGATTATTTTTCAAAGTAACTTATTTTCTTATGCACTTTGAATTGTATATGTATGTGAAATAGATAAAACATTTGTACATAAAATAAAAGTATAAAACAATGTTTTATGTGTGTTAGTTTTTTTCTCTCACAATAGAATCTGCTTTTCCTTTTTTTATTTTTTATTTTTTGTAATACCATTGGCATTATTCCTTTCATGTACTTGGCTTTATTTTTTCTTTTTTTTTTCTTTAATTCCAGAGTCGCTTTCTTTTACTCTGCCATTTTTTGTTGGTTTATTTTGGTTAACTGTTTTAACTTGTTTTTTAATAATGTTAGATTTTTGGATCAACGATTCACCAATTGATATCTTTTTTTTTTTTCATTTTAGACGTAGTAAAAAATTTCTGCTCAATCTTCATCTTCCCATTGGCTCTATATTGGTTTATTATTTTCGTAATGGTGTTCGGATAATTCACTTTGTTTGCTTTTTGAGCTATTCGCTTCTGTTCCCGTTGCTTTTGTTGGATGTCTGTGTATCCATAAGCTCACATTTTTGCATTGAAAAAGGCGTTCCTCGCAACGACAAAACACGTGTCTGCAGCATTCCTGTGCATTTGTGTTTTTCAACGTTGTTTTATGTGCTTTTATGTATATGTATTTGTTCATTTTTTTTCAATTTAATTTCCTTTGATACCTTGATTATTGCTACAATTTTGACAACTTTATTGTTCAGGTATGTAACAAACATTTTAGTATAATTTGGTAGTTGTGATCCACAGTTATTTTTGTAAAAAGCAGGTGTCCAGAGCATAATTATAAGCATGCACTTGTAATATTTAAATAAATTATCAATTCGCTTTCGAATTTTACATTTTTCTTATTCAAAAGTAGATTTGATGAAACTTTTAATCCTTTATACTTGACAGTCAGGGCATCCTTGACAGCATAAACATCATAATATACTTGTATGTCAAGGACTGCTAAACGCAAACTTTAACTCATATGTACGGGCTCTCGTTGCAGTGTTCTGGCACCGATTAGCATGGTTAAGTTCAAGTGAACAATCGGTTCAGAGTAAAGAAAACTGAATTGAAATGAAGCAAATTCACCCACACCTCAGTCCGGAGACTGCATTTTCATACTTATTCTGGACTAATTGGTTAGGAATTGCCAATAACTGAGCTGAAGCAGATGTCCTCTTATTGTAGATAAGATAACCTTCAAAGTGGTAGATAAAATTAATTTACTTTACCTGCGAGCATCCGCAAACCTTGGTACTGCTCAACTCAAAAAGTGACGACAAAAGATTTGTAATAGGCCATGAGTTACTGCCCATATTTGGCTTATGGGCCAGAACTTATTGGCTATTCCTGACTTTTGAGTCCAGAATAAAAATGAAACTGCCATTTCAGGATGTCATGACCAAGCTGTGGTTGTATTTACTTCAGTTTTGCCTTGCACTGAGTTATGAGCAATAACTCATTGCATGAATAGGAATGGTTTATTCATTATATGTATTATAGTGTCATTTTTCAGAGAAAATACTATGAGAGCCTTGACAGTGTAGAATAAAGGAAATTAAATTGGAAAGGGTTAAACAAGTGGAGATAAGGCTTTTCCTTTCTTTAAGTTGCCATTTTTATGTGTCAAACTAAATGCAGTGTTTACTTATGTTTGTGTAAAGAGTTCATCAATCACATTTCAGCTGTGCTACTGAAAATTCAATCTTAGAAAACACTATGGAATTAATTATCTCGTCTTTTATTTGTATTTTTTATTGATATGTATGCATTTATTTTGACTGCATATGATTTATAAAAGTAAAGTTAGGTAATTGTGCTTTTTGTATTGATTATTGTTATTTTGAATATTAATTATTTTCATCTGAATAAATGACTTCTTACTTTGTTTTATTAATTATTTCTGCTTTATATTTATTCTAGGAAAGAGTTTTCCATGAACTAAAAAGGCTGGCTCGTTTAAGTCATTATTGCTTGACACCATTGCTATTTAGTCCTTCTTGGCGCTGGAAAGTTGCTCCTATTCGAGATCATGCTTTGGAACCTCTCGAACAGACAATGTCCGTGTCTGAAAAACCTGCTGAATCTGGAATTTTTAGTGTAAGCGGAAATTTAAATACTGCTATTTCAACTTTCTGGGAAAGCACAAAGAATGCCCTTCTAATATTAATAAAACTTTCTGGAATTGAAAATACCCACATAAACTGTTTAAGTTCCTTGTTTGCTGGATTAATTTCTCTGCATGATACAATAAGGATTGGTTGAGTAAACTGGGGAAATGTGTAGTGGACAGTGGCCGATAGTAACAATTCAGAATTCCCAGCTGGTCTCTATTTTCCCTAAAAGCCCCCCCCCCCCTTTTGTTTCAAGTCCCTAAACGTCCAGTTTTTCAAAATCTGGTCCCTTTTTTATTATTTTCCTTTAAAATTTTTATTTTATTTTGAATATTCCCAGTAGCCTCTTTCATTTGTTTGCAATTTTTGTTTTAAAAACAATTATGATGATGTCACTCACAATTTGCAAATTTTCAAATAAAGGAGGGCACAGAAACTAGAGTTTGAAACTATTGGGAGGAGGTGCAAGGCTGCACCTCCCAGATCTGTTCATCAGAGTTTTTTTTTTTTGAAAAATGTTGAAAATGAGGCTAAAGATATTTTTACATGGGTAGATAATTTTTAATTAATTAAAATTGAAATACTTGTAATTAGAATTTAAAAACTTATTTTTAGAGAATGATGTATTTGTTCATGGGGATCAAAAATGTATTATTTATATCATTAAATTATTTTAAAAACAGAAAATCCCTTGAGTAACTAAATGATGTGTTAAAATGTAAGAATATAATTAAAATTTTGAAACTTAGTTTGCCTAAAAGTAAAACATTGATTAGAAATTTTACTTGAACCATATTTATTAACTAAATCTAAAATTTATTACAGAGGTCTCGACATAGCTCTGGTAGTAGTATAAAAAACAGTGACGCTTCCAATAGTAGTGGAAGTAGTACTTCATCAAGAGTGCGTCGTATGAGTGGTGCATTTCCAGGGTCCAATCAAAGTTCTCCAAAGCTGAGGACTAAGACTCCTTCTGAAGAAACTTGGCACAATACGGTCTGCCGGCACTACTTGCAAGAATATGTTCAGTATTTGCACACAATCGGATTTATATCTTTGAGAACTGAACCTTCCTCTCAAAGGTATGAATTTTGATAAAATATTTTTCTTAGAAACAATTAATATGCTATTGTAATTAATAATGCTATAATTTATAAGAGGCTAGGAAAGTAATTTCTTTTCGCTAAGGTATTTTCTAAATTGATACTTATTTCATTCAGATTTTAATAAAAGTAAAACAAAATCTTCAACCAATTTACCAGCAAAAGCTTAAAACTCTTCTGTATAAAATTTTCATGTGTTTTATCAAAAATATCTGGTTTTTCTATTACAGTTTTATGAATCTCTGTCGCCTATTTCTTTGCAAAGTATATTTTCCAAATAAAACTAATTAAATGTCTTCTTTTGCTCTGCTTTTTCTTTCTTTCATCCTTCATATGTGTAAGTATGTATGTTTTAGTTTAAACATTAATAATGGATTATTTTATGATATTATTTTTGAAAAAACTGTTTCATTTAAAAGTATTTTCTCTTTTATCAGTAAAAAAAGTGTTGGAAGTGAAGAAGACAAGCTCTATCGTAGTGATTCCTTTTCCATACATAAGCATAACATAAGAGGGCAACAAGTTTTTTACCTCATAAAATCCCTACTAGGAGGGCTTCTAGTGTTTGAAATTGGTCTTGCTGATCCTTATGCTTATGGGCATCTATATTCCATCGAATGCTCGAGGTTTAATAACTCTTGTAATCTGAGGACTCTAAATTCTCAGGTTAGTTAAAAAAGGTTTAGTGTTTAATTTGAAATATTTATCTGCAGAAAATATGTTTTCTTTAACCTTATGTAAAATAACAATGGTTAAGTTTTAAATTAATTTTATGTTTCATTTTTGAATGAATCATATAATTTGTTATTTCATGATATATCTTTACAAAAAAGTTCAAATATTCTTCATGGATCATTATAGACTCATAACAGTTTATTTTAAATAATATTTTTATAATTTTTATTTTATGTTCAGTGATTGATCTGTAAATAATGCTCATTGTTAAATAACAAACAAATAAATTGTTGTTTCTTTTCTTTTTCTTACCATAGAATTATTGTACAATTACTCTCAGAGATAGTTTTTATACCTCTACAAGCACATTTCGTGTATTAAAAATTGGTCATGTTTCTCAAAATTTAACTAAGCGTCATTTCATTCTTTATAAAACTTTAGCATAAAGGAAAGTGGGGAGTGGGGCAGGGAAATAATTAAAGTTCTTAAAAGTATTACATTTGAATGTTTAGCAATTGTTTTTAAATACAGAATGCCATATATCATTAGCTTTAAATAATTAAAATCAAAATAGTGCATGCCTTTTCTTTCTACTATCTTCCATCTTCTTAAAAAGTTTTAACCACACAGCTATTGTTATTGATGTCTTATTTTATGATTTATTTAAAAATCTCCTTTTAACATTATTTTGTGATATTAATAGTATGCATTTTTTAGTTTGCAGCTGCATTCTTAGATGAATTGGATAAAGTGAAGCTTCTCATGCACTTGCATTCATTTACATATGACTATCACCTGAGGACCATTCATTCTTATATTTCTGGTCGCCAACTAATTTTTCGCCACGGCTATCATCTAACGAGCTTCCTGGATGATTTCATTAAATACTATCAGAAAGTTCCGACTGGAGCTCGTAACTTATTGTATGCAGGTAAGAATATTATGTTCCAGTTCATTAATCACTTTACAGTATTGTCAGCTGCCAATTCTCTGGGAAGAGCCGGATTTAGACTTCACAGGGCCCTAAGCTATTTTAAGACTAGAACTCAGTTGGTAATATAAGAAATTATTATACTCTGCAAAAAAGAAAGAAAAGCTCAATGAATGTATTTTTTAAATTTAAAAATACATGCATACAAACAAAAATAGTTTACAAATATGTATGATTTTTTTAACAAATAAAGAAACAAAATCAATTCATTTTGTGCAGACGATGAGTAAAAGCAACAAATAACGTTTTAAAAGCACAAATAATTAAAACCTTTGAAAGAGGCACACACATTTCGAAGGCCCTAGCTTGCATCATCAGTGCAAAGAAATAAATGGAAAGAAAAATGCATTGGGAGAGTTTAAATATAAAAAGAACAAAAGTTAGACCAATGAGGTGTCCGCATGCGCCGAGCCTGGATTAGACATAGTGTTATCGGTGGATGCAATAACTTCAACTGTGGGCAAGTTGGATTTCTTAGGCTTTTTATGTTCATAATAATTTGAGTAGTATCTGTAACGAATCCTTTGCAGTTCCGTACGTCTCGCCAATTTTTCTTCATGCCTTTAAATTTGCATCCACCGATAACGCTACGGCCAATCCTGGCTCGGTGTATGCTGACACCTGATCGACCTAACTTTTGCTCTTTTTATAGGAAACTCGCCTAATACATTGTTCTTTCCATTTCTTGCTTGGCACTGACGAAGGAGGCTAAAGCCTTCGAAACATGTATGCCTCTTTTAAAGGTTTTAATTATTTGTGCTTTTAAAACATTTTTTGCTTTTATTCAAATAAAGAAACACTTTGTCACCACTTCTGGTGACTAGTACCTACTTTTTTGGTAGTCATTTTCAAGAGATGGTCGCTCATTTGCAACCACTAATCTAGAGCTTTAATGGTAATATGCAAGTCTTTAAACCCAGATTTTGATGAACTTATTTTCTATGCATCTTTATTGTAGAGAAAGTTTCTACCATACACCTAGTTTAGGGTTGTTTTTCCTGCCCATTCATTTGAATTTGTTCCCGAGGTTTTATAATTAAAAAGGTTTCCCATTTCATTCCTATCATCGTATGTTCTACATTTTTTTATTTTTATATATATTTTTTCTCCTTTCAGGAACTTTAACCATACCAGATATTAATATGTCAGGGAGTCATCTGTATAACTATATAATTAGCCATAATATGCTTTATGGTATGACTGTATTGAGAATGGTACCTGTCATGGTGGATAGTTCCTCCAATATAGTAAGATAAAATTTTTCTCAACAAAAGAGCTATGGCAGTTATTAATATAGATTTTAATAAAAGTTAAAGTAATTTTATAAGTAGAACAAGAACTGTTTATGAAAAAAATGTAACTGATTTTTTTTCCTTTCATTTTTCTTTTTTTCTATGAAATGAAAACACTGTTTGGTCATTTTGAAAATTCTTTAAAAATTGAGCACTCTCTTTGAATTATAAGTGAATTATGCTGTGATTATAAGATTTTTTGTTCTTACAGTCTTGATAACTCGGAAGTCTCAAATGACTGACTAAAAGCTTCAAGTTATGGAAAGTTCCTATAGCCTTCTCAAAAGTTTGAGACCCAATGAAAACTTAGAGATAAATGAATATTCAAGTTATACGGCTTTATCAAGAGTTGAATACTTGGTTTTTAGCCTAATTTTAAAAAATAATGCATGAAAGCAGATTAAATTGTATCTCAAGAAAAACAAAATGAGGCTAAAGTCATATTGAATATATTTCTAAGCTGCGGAAAATTAAGCATTTGCGGTGGTAGAAAGTTGAACAGATTGTTAATTTTTGCTAGGGTGTCATTAAAAAAAGTTTCAAAGCTTTTATTTGCTGAATTTTGTGCAACTATACATAGGTGACAGTACAGTATGAACTATCTTAAAGTACAAGTCTATAATAAGTTTTAATTTTTTTAAGGAGTTATTAAATTTAAAAAGTAAATAAATGAAGCTAATATTTAGTGACATGCAGTCCCTTTAGTGACTTGCATATATTAAATATCTACTAAGAATTTTTAACTTGATTGAGACTTATGATACTTTTATTTCCTACATTTTATGCTTAACTTTTGTTAGATTCTTAAAGTGTTCCATAGAAAATAATAGATAAATTTTGAACTATTTAGAAGCATAACTTTCTTTTGTTTTTCTTTGAAGGACACAGAGTTTGCCCTGATTGAACTGTCTGCACAAAAAGCATCCTACAAAGATTTTAATGATATTTGTCAGATGGGAAACTTTGATGTTGGTCTTCTTATTAATCACAATACTTCAGAACTGACTGCTGACCCAAACTCTTTAGTGCTAAATTACTATATAATTCTTACTAGTCAAAGGGATCTGTATCCTAAACTCCCTAATTTTGGTGCTACTTTGGGCTCATTCCAAACTGTCAGGTTTGGATCCATGCAATCTTTCAATCAATACTCATCTCGAAAGACTCATCTTGGAACTGTGATGACAGAAAAAGAAAAGTTTGAATCAAGTGGGGAGGAATCTGTCAACTCCAATGACTCTAGGTAAGTCCTCTTTTTTTCTTTCAGAAAGGTATGGAATGAATATTAATCATGTTTTCTTAGAAAAGGGAAAAAAAAGGATTTAATATTCAACCCAAGAAATTTAATGTTTGTATTAATTCTGAAAGATAGTTTTTACACACATTGTTGGTGCATGTGAAAATGTGTAATTATTGTATCAGCAAAACTGATTTACAGATGATCTGTTTATGAGTAAACAGAAAGTTGAAAGTTGTGGGGAGAGGTAATGATACACCACTACAAACAATGCAAAAAAATCATTTTAAAAAGAATTTATTCAAATTTTTTGTTAGTATAATTAGCCAACGACCCTGTGGATACTAATTAATGTGTTTCATTTTTTGAAGATTTTTCTTCGATCTTCTGTCTCTCTCGTTAGTTGAGGAAACAACTCCAATAAATATGCCCATCTAAGTTGTAGAACATGATTCGTATGAATCATAAGCCGAAAATGCCACTTTCAGTTGAAATCGCAATTGCTGAAAATAATTTGGGTCATTGTTCTTTGCTTATATTTTTTAAGTTAAGAGACTGCAAGATTTATAAGGTCTTTTGAAATTGTGTTGCATATTAGGTATATGCTTTTTTTTTTTTTTTTTTTTTTGTAAAATATTCTTAACTTGTTAAAAGACCTATTGAATGATGGGTTGAAAAATAATTGATAATTTCTTAAGTGCTATTACAGATATTACAAATAAATTGTGAAGTGCTTAAAGTGAACTAAAAATCTAAATTGTATTTACAATTGCATTTATGAGGTCCAGAATAAAAAATTCTTCTGTTAAATAAAACTTTCAAATGTTTTTAAATAATAGTGTATATACATACAGTTTAAAGTTTAATAAATGAATATTACGCTAAAAATTTTAATTCCAAGTATTGAAATATTACAAATTTAAATTATCCATACAGCTCATGACATCTGAGCATGTAATTGCAGAGAAATAGTAAATAATTCTCCAGAAAAGAATTTTGTTTTATCCTGCTAAGGTTTTGTTTTTTTCTAGAAGAATGGCTAGAAAAATTTAGTATTGGTTATATTCTTCAATATATTTGATTTTTTATTGAATATCAAAACTAATTTCATATTTAAATTCTTGACTGCATTTCTTTTTTTACCCTCAACTTCAATTCATTCTTTTTTCCCTTAGGTCTAAGAGAAGTGTTATTCGTGGGATGTGTGATGAAGATGTTACATACTTAGGATATTACAGTAGTCAAGAAACAATGATGCAACAAGTCCTAACTCAAAGAGCAGAAGCAGCGCAAAAGCATCTGAAAGGAGTTGTCCATCGTGCTTCCATCCATTGCCGCCGAGATTCACTCTGGAGTTCATTGTTACCTCGATCATTGAAAGATGACAATAGTAGCAAAGATGTAAGACATGTTTTTATAAATCAGTGGCATAGCCAAGGGGAGGATCTAAGTGGTCTGGACCCTCCCCAAGATGAGTAATTCAAAACTGAAAATGTGTTTCTTTTTTCTCACAGAATTTTCATGCTTGTATAGTATGAGATAAATTGAATTTGAGTATGTACGATTCATGCTTCCTACTCTTTGTATAATATTAGAGAAATCTAATTTGAAACCATACTCTATTTGTTTCCTTTTTCATTAAAAAATAATAATATATATATGTATATATAATTTGACAAAAAATTTATGTTACAAGCTACTTCAAAATACAGTTACAGTAGTTCCTGGTAGGAAACAATTTCAAAGCCAAAGCATGGTTGGAGTCCTTTTCGTTAAAAAATGGTTGAACTATTAGTTTGTTAGAAGGTTTGAAGCAAAATTTGGTTTGAGGACAGCTGTTATTGAAGTATGTGTTTCTCTTTTTCAAAAACTAAGGCACTAACTTGTAAAAAAGTATCAAAAATGTTAATTATTTGAAAATAATACATCATGCTTTGTTAAAATGCACAATTTCATTATTAGGACACCAAAATTCAATTTTACATCTTTTGATTCGAAAAAAAAAAAAACGTTTTATTTTGAATGTGCTTTAAATCAACATCATACAAATAAGTTATTTTTTAACTATTCTATTTCATTTTATCCTGTGTTTTACTCTTTTCTGATATCACACATTCATTTTAATTTCAGTACAGCTCTTTATCTACCTCAAGCTATGCAGATTTTGCAGAATTGTTAGACTTGGTTACTGTAATACCTCTGAATGATTTTGATGAGAAGCTGAATCCTTTTATGAATATGCATATCTCATGGTATGTCACTTTGGCACCAGTCTTGAAAACAAAGTATGTAGATACTCACCGGGAATATATTTCACCTGATGGCAATTCTGTATATGTGGTAAGTTATTATTATTATTTCTAATTTAAGTGTATGTTCATTTCATTATTATTATTATTCAACAATGTATCAAAAAATACTTTTAAAAGGTATCAATTTATTTGAACTATTTCACTCTGGAAGATTTGTTAACATTGCTTGATTTTTAGTGCATAAAAAAAGTGACATAGTGATAGGTTATGGGAATTCCCTGTTATTTGTACTGAAGACTGAAAAATAGTTTTATTATAGTTTAACTGGATATTTTTATTTGTTATTATTATTGTTACTTTTTTTGCAAATTTAAGTTTTTTATGTGTATGCACATATGTTTATATTTCTTTCTTATTTTTTCTTACTAAGTATTGTAAGAATGATTTTTAAAAAACTGGGCACAACTGTTAACTGTTTAAAAAGAAAACTGCATCCATGATAGTTAATTTATCACATTTTCATTTTTGTAGTTAATGTAAAGAAAGGCTTGTACGGCACTTCTGAGTGATATGATTCTGTTGATTTTTTTAAAAAATGTTATGAAGTTTAATCAATGTTAACTATCTAGTGTTCAATAGCACATATTGGAATTGATGGGGAAAATATTCAACCCCAAATTTATTGTATAAAAGTGTCTAAAAGTTAGTAAATAGCAAGAGGTTGTGTAAAATTCATGTAATCAGTACATTTTTTAAAATTTTCTACAGTTTTATGTAGTTGTTGAAACTATGATTTTTTATAGGTTGTTACTGATGCTCAATGCCCAGATTCATTTTTATTACTAACTATTGATGCACATATGAATCGTACAGTAAGTTATATCAATATTTTATCAATCTATCAGAAATTTTAAAATTCTTTTTTTTATTCATCCTCATAGAAACTCATTTTCATCTCTTCATTATAATGTATGAATGTTTTGACTTGAAATTTTTTTTGGCGGGTTAAGATACTTTTCTGAATACAGTTTAACAAGATTGTAAAAGTAAAATTAATATATTTTATTTTTAAAGGTATTTTATATTTTTTTAAGTACAAAAAATCATTCTCTCATAAAAAAATAAACTAACAAACAATAAGTCCACATTTTGTTTTTTTTTTTTCATTTCAAAATATTGAATAGTATAATACAGAAAATGTATTTTAAATTTAATTTCCATTAAAAATAATTTCATTCAATTATTTTTAAGCTTCCCCCTGATGAGTTGCATCTTTCCCTCACAATAGTAACTAACACTGCAAAATTTGAATAAAATGTCAAGAATTAATTAAAAGTTCAGTAGCTGACAGCAACTGACACAGAAGCACATTGCAGCATATTTTCGTCTTCAAAGTGTTGGAAATTTGTCTCTAATCTAGATACATCAACCAAGAAACAGTTTTTATGTTTGTCAATCAGTCACTACTTATTTAAAAAATATATAAAATGAAATAATGCAGAAAAACTGAATAATCATAAATTTGTTCCTAGTTTAAGAATAGTTATATGTGATTAAACTCGGAAATCAACTACGTTTGGCTTCTAAAATAAAAATGTAAAAAACATCACCCTAAAAATTTCAATGATATAGTCAGTGCCAAGACATCTCCCACTCCCTCCCCCACCATCCTTCCTGGCACACTTGAAAAAAAAACAGTTCTTGTCCTCCCAGCACAGAATCAAAACTTATTATTCAAATGAAGGAAAAGGTGAAATTCAAACTAATTTTGCAAAAAAGTACGAATTCCATGAAAAAAATGTTTTAAAACTTTATAGACTAACCAGGTGCAGATCTAAAAAGGAGGGGGGGGGGTTCATGACCATTCCCTACCCTTAAATGACCAAATACAGCCTAAAGCTGCTATTTTGGGCTTTATACTTAGAAAAATTTTGCTCTAAACCTCCTATAAATATCCAAAAATTACACTGATGCCCCCCCCCCTACACACATACACACCGAAATAACCCCTCGAAACCGGAAGCTGAGTTTGCCCTTGACTTTAGCATAAGTGCATGAACTTCTTGAAAGGCAAGTTCATAACAATCGATATCTGCTCAAGTCCGTATTTGGTGCCCAACAGCACCAAAATTTTATTTCATATTAATTGAAAAATTTGGATTTCTATTGACCTAAGCCATGCATAATCTAAGTTCTAAGTTTGTGTCATATAGTTCCATTTCCTTTTAAAGTAGATAATCTTTTTTTAGGAACTTGGCCTAGTGTTTAGAGAATTTTCTGCTGATGTGGAGCATAATGATGATAAGCCAAACCAGAAAACAGCTGCTTTGCATTCATTAGTTGAAGGCTTTGTCAATGCATGTTCTTTTCATCTGTGGACTTGTATGCTATAATTATATTCTTTCAATATATATATCTTAATATGATATTGTACAGGCTATAATATTTTTGTATAAACAAATCTCATATTTAAGTTGTAAAATATTGAACTTTATTGATGTTATTTTTGTATATATTGTATTATTTATTATAATTATTAATGTAATAAAATCTTCAAATTTTAATGCCATAAAATCTATAGACCAAAGATAAGTAAAGTATATTTAATTTTTGTGTTGACATGTTACATAGGTAGTATTGTAATTCAATTTAAATTTGGGTAGGGTAGACTGAGCAGTGAATGAACATTTATGCAAAATTTCATTTTAAAAAATTCATAGCATTGTTAAAAATTGTAGCATTTGCCACATGACAGTAAAAATACTTTAGACCATGCATGTAATTATTTGTAAAAAAAGTTTTTTGGGGTCGTTGAAATGGGAAAAAAAATGTCGACCCAGTGAATGAACACCCTAAACAGAAGACAAGCCAACCATTCTCTAGCTGCAAATTATAATTCCAACGTTCATGAGGCACTAATACACAGGGCAGTATCCGTGCGTATTAGTGCCTCATGAACATTGAAATCATAATTTGCAATTATTGCACTAAGGTATCTTTTTTCTTCATTCTCTAGCTGTTTTCTTTATAGAAATGTGGAGAATGGATGCAAGACCTCCAGACTCAAGACAGATTTCCGTTTTGACGAAATTGCGGGGACGTAGCTTGGGATGGAAAGAAAATTTAATAACTTTCTTCAATTTTTAGTTAATAAGATTTTTTTTTTCTCAATGTTAAAAAAATAAATACATTTCAATTCCAAAAAAAAAAATCAGAGGACCCTCAACCATCCTCTTTCTAATATTTTTTGCGATAGCCTGAATTGCGATTTTGGAATCTACAGTTTCAAAAAATTACTGTAAGAGAGCCCCTGAACCCCATCTCTTCCTTTTACGTACCCAAATGGCCGATAATCGCGTATTTAGGACTTTTTTTTTTCAAAAACTCGGGGGGCAACCCCCCACCCCCCTCTCTTTTATATCGTTGTCATTCATTCAATTTTACGTTTTCGGAGCCACGATTTAGAAAATGCATGAAGGAAACCCTCCCCCCCTTTGCTACACACAAAACAAAATGTTTGAAATGCTGCACTTAAACAGAGGCTCACATTGTTACAAAAATCAAAAGCTCAAAAATTCAAATTGAGCGCTAATATTCAAAAATTGCAAAGTTAAAATTAACAATATAAAAAAACATATATCCTTAAGTGCGCATGGGGGGGAGGGGGGCTCAAAATATTTTCCATCTTGAACTCATCACTAAACTTGCACCCATGATGTGGAGGTTTTACCCATTATTAGTACCAGTTGTTATGAGAAAATTGTTTTTAAAACTTATTTTTATTAAAAAATTATGAGGTGTTTATTCACTGTTCTGTCTACTCTACACTTATTCTGTACATAATTTTACTGCTTTTATTCTTACTTAATTAGTAATTTCTAGTTTTAAATCACCCTAAATTTGTTTTAATAATTTTTCATTTTTTACTACTAGTGCTTTGGTTGCTAAATTTTTATCTTTAAAATTTCATTGATCACATTGATCATTTTAAATTGCTTGACTATAATCATTGGTTATGAGTTAAAACTTAGTGTTACAAAATGTATAATTATCGTTCAGTGGAGTTCTGTAGATTTATAATCATATTAATTTCAATAGTACTGATTTTACTGAATATACCTGCAAATACCTATTTTAGGGCTTCAAGAAACCCTTTTCAGAAAAGTGTGAGTATTTGGATAACATATGTCTGCCATTTATTGCAAGTTTTTGAGTTTATAGCTTTTTCCGTTTTGTTACTTTGGTGCACAAAAGTATTTATTAATATCTTATTTCAAAATGTTTTTTTTTTTTTTTTTTTAAATGTTGTAATCAGTTATTCGTATTAAGTTTTTCAAAACTGCTGACTTTGGAGAGCTGCACTATTTTAAATGATGCTTTTAAACTGATACTTGTTTTGGGAAAACACTTTAAATTAGTTTTTATCATTTTTAAATCTTGGTAAAATTTTTTGCTTTGACAATACACCTAGTTTTAATATTATATATATAGATTCCTAATACAATCATTTATAATATATAAATCTAATTTTTTTACTTTAAAAATGGTGTATTAAAAAAATTTCAAGAGGATCTTTATGTTAAATTTAACAAAAATTTGATTAATTACACGAACATTTCAGTTTATGTGAAGATGGAGGAGAGATCTACTCACTCTCCATACTTCCAACTTTATTAAATAAAAAGAAAATTGCCACATGTACAGATCTTCATAAATAGAAATTATTTTGCAATTGAAACATAGAAATATGTATTTATCTCTATTAATGGGTGCACTTCATGTCATTCAGTTTGAAAAACGAACAAAAAATAATATCACTAACAATAATGACAAAAGAAAAATATAACTAAATATATATATTGTATCTGATATTTACAGTTTAACATGATATTTTTATAGCTCTCCTTTATTAGTTTTTATTACATAATTACCTGAATTATGCTTGGAAGAATTTATCTAGTTTAAGACACACATTTTCATTCTACATTATAGCTCTGTTTATATAAAAAGTATATGATTCAGTTTAGCAGTTACAAAATATTTCTGTAATAAGTATACTGTAGTATAAAAATAACCACAGATGTCAGACAGTTTTTAAAAGTTCCATCACATTAAGGCACATGTATAAGTCATTCAAATTGCAATTCTATTGTAACACAAGCACAAGAATTGCTGGTGATAGCTTGAGTTTGGAGCAGGGATTTCTTTAATACACCTCAACTTTCCGCTTTCTGGATCCTTTGTTCCCATTGGGCAATGAGCTTATTGTGGCGTGGGCTTAATTCCTATAATTATGAAAAATGATATGTTAATGATAAATGTAACCGTAAATTTTATTGTTTATCATTCAAAATATTTTGTGTACATTTGTTTGAAAAAAGAAAGGAAATCACAGATATTGATTATGCGTAAATAACAGAGATGTAATAGCTTTGAAAAAGAAATTTAAGCTTGTAAAGTTCAGTAATAATTTTTACAGTAAATACTTTCAATAAAATATCTGTTGTAAATTTCAGCATAATTGGTTCCTGCTGACATAATTGTGTTTATCTTGCATAAAACGAAAAACAATAAGAAAACTACTATAAAGCCTAATTATTTGTTTTGAAGCTTCATTGTTTTTGATTCATAATATTAAAAATTCAATATCCTTATATTCATTATGAATGTATTAAAGAATATTTAAATTTTGAACTTGTCAGTATGGCAACAATTGAGATTTATTATGAATAATGAACATGTAAAATCGCTAAAAACTAGCAATGAATGTTTTTATGTTTGTAATTTTACTTTTTTTTTAACCTTATCTAGTATAATTTGAGTACAAATATATACAACTCAGTAAACTTTTGCGGTGCATCATGTTTTCCATAATGTAATAATAATTTATGCTTTGCTCTGCTTTTTCTTTGCTATGTTACATTAAACATGCTGTTAATTTCGAAGTTATTCTCAACTCAATTATTACCTACGATTTTCCCCAAGCATTTAAAATATCTTATTTTCTTCTTTAAAATTTATGAGCACAATATATTTTCAGTAACAAACTCCAATTATCCAAACTTCTACTATTTAAATAGTGTACACAGAATGTCAGAAAAAGAAAATTAAGAGAGAAACATAGTATGATTGGCAAAACAATGATTTCGTCTGTGCGTTTACTCCGTGAATTTAGTCAAACAGTTTACTTTTTTCCCGGGCTAATGGCTTTTACTTAATACTATACTAATGTACACTTGACATGTAAAAGTGCTTTTTTATTAATTACATAAAACTCCTTTTTCTTTAAAAATATTTTTCACCATTTTCCACATCCATACAGCAACTTCAAGAGACACTTTTCAGAAAAAAAATCATTTTTCGAATGCAGTCAGGTCCCAAATAATTTGGATAATTGGAGTTCCAGCTGAATTTATATACACAAAAAGGAAGCTTCATAGTAATATCCTAAGAAAAAAAATTGAACTCTAATAACTAAACACCATTGTTAAGATACCATCCACATGCACTGCTTTTACTTTTGCCTCAACAATATCTGAGAGTTGCAATTCTTAACTCAATTATTTTTTATTCTTTATTTAATGCTGAGATAAATATTACATCAATGTTAAATTTGACCAGTTCAAGTTTACATATTGGTGACACTGTACAAGTCTACACTTAGAACGTCAACAAAAATGTATGTTTAAATTTTACTATCTCAGCAAAATTTATTGATGTTTCTTACACAATTTTATATCTGTAGTCATAAGCACTTTAATCAGAATTGTAACTGCAAATTTTTGATAATTTTGAAAACAAGAGCATTTTACCAGCTTTATTAATGTTTTGTGAAGCATGAATGATTTATGTTGATTGTCATTAATATATGCAGTAATATGTGGTTTACTACTAAGCTTCAGAAAAAAGCAATTGAGTTTTTTTTAGCGGAAAAAAGCTTTCAAAATAAAAGAATGAAAAATCTGTCACTGTACTGTGTGCATTTGTGAATAAAGCGGTAATTTTTTTACCCGTCTAAAAAATTATAAAATTTTGCTCAGTTTTTCTATGTTTACTTGCTTAAGAAGATTTTGTATTCAAAAGAAAAGTGAAAATTAAAAAGAGACAAACAGAATTGTAATAGGATTTTTTTTTTTTGTAAAGTATTTTTAAAGGACTCATTCCAAAGTAAAATTATGTGATGAAATCACTCACCTCATCATTGATTCCATTTCCATTTTCATATTCTACTAAGTTATTTTTCTGATTCATTTCATGTTCCAGATCATTCCCATCTATGGAAGAATTATCATTGTTTCGCATATGCAACTTTCTGAAAGAGACACATGTGTTATATAAATGCATTAGTTGAAAGTAGATTTTCTCACAAAATAAATACAATGATTTCATTGGGAATAACTGATTGCATGCTATTTCCACACTGTACTGTCGTTCGGTAAGTTAGATCTACAGTTTCTATTATTTTTTACCTATCCAACCATATTTTAACAGTGTTATTGCATCTAATGACATGAAACCCCTAAAGCGTTGTACAGTTATCTAAACTTAAGAAATAATAATAAGAAAGAACATTTAAAATGAATTATTGACTTGTTTCAAACTTATCCTCCTACTTTATCCTTCAACAGTTTCATTTCTTTTCAGAATTCAGTCAAAATGTCGTTTTTTATTGCTTTTTTTTTTTTTTTTTGCTCATCTTACATTTACCCGCACTTTTGAACTAATCAGAATAGAAAGCACAATTGACTGCAAACTATCATGTACTAGACAAGCATTGTTATCTATACGAATAATTTGTTACTAAAAATAAAAAAAGATATGGGCAAAACTAAAAGCAAAATAGAAATCAGATTGCCCTACGGCATACAGGCAAATCAGTAAAAGGGCCAAAAATCGTGCCCATATGCCGTACGGACAGAGCAGAGATGGGGTTAGAATAAATTTGAACCATGTGAGAAACATGTTATTAAATAAATAATTTTGATAAAAGTAGTTCAACTTTGAATGTGAAAAGTAAAATTCTGACTATATAAAAACTCCCAGTTTTTATTTACAGTTATTACTCAGTTTTAACTGAGGGGGTCTAAAATGCTGATCAGTGTTTCTCAACCTCTTTTGACATGGAGACCAGTAAAAGTGAAAACATGTGGACTAGTAAGGGTATTTTTTAACAAAAAAAAATCATACTGAGGAAATGTTACATAAATTAACTATATTTTCTTGTGAATAATATTTGAAGTAATGTTTCTAACTATTCATAAATGAATTTACCATTGGGAAACATTTTAAAAAATTCCAACATGAAAAGTAGTTTCAGAATTAATGATTTCATATAAGCATTGCTAGTGCATACCTGCCAACTTGTACGTTTTGGCCGTACAATGTACGTTTTTTTGCCCTTTTGTACGATCGTACGGTAAAGGTGTAAAATCGTACGTTTTTCAGATTTTTCATCAATTCCAATGTTTTTTTTTTCACATATAACTAAATTTCAAGGACTAAGCTTCTTTAGAATACATCTTTACATGTATTAATCCGCGAGGCAAAGCCTAAACTTCGTCATATTTCAGCACTGAACGCGTACTTCGCGGAAAACTGGTCCGCGTGGTTGAGACTGCAATCCTTTTGCATCGTACAAATATTTTAACATTTGCGAAATTTTTAGGCTACATTAACATATGCTACCTTAGGTTATCGCATTTAATTATTTATTTTTATAATTTATAAATTTTTTCCTCCACATTTTACCTGTTTACATTCTACCCGCGATTCTCGTAAAATCGCTTCTTTTGCTTGACATTTCAATCCTTTAACATCTGGTCAGTGCTTTAATATTTTTGATGGTTAGAAGTTATTTTAACATGACTGCTACCGAAGACTACTTTATTTTATTTCATTTTTTTTTTTCATGTTTTTTTTTTTTTTCTTACCAGCATGCTTATATTTAACACATACGTCACTAAAAATTGCAACTGAAATGAATTTATTCAATTGAAAAAAAAATATTAAGATTATATTAAGAAAAAATTTTAAGATTAAATTAAAAAAATAAATAAAAGTTATGTCTGATTTTCATTAAGAAATAGGTTATTGTCTCAGTACGATTTCGTAGTAAAAATTGTAAGATTTCCTAAGTAGACACGTTGGCATGTATGCTAGTGTTTTTTTTTTTTTTTTACAAATCTAATCTTGCTCTGAAAACTGCTTAAATTTTTCTGTAGTTCCATAGAAATTTTCTATGTTTTTCTGCAGTGTGAAAAAAAAAGAACACCCTCATTTTTCCAGTATCAGTAGACACCTTGTAGTATCATAAAATTTTTATATTACATTGCAATAATTATTACCATGGGGAATGAGAGAATTCAAGCATATCAGATCAGCATGGTGTCCAAACATAAACTTTACAGTTATTGGCTTATACAATTAGCTTACAATCAGTGTTGCTGACTTATTTTGTAAAAAAAAAGAGGAAACAAATATTTTAATCTTAAGGCAGAGTTAAAGAATGGGCTCTCTACAGATTCATATGGAGGTAGATGATACTAAATTTTCCTTGTGTTTCAAAGTTTCCCTAAATGACTACTGATGATTTTCGAAAGTAGGTTCATTTACATTTTCTAGACCACTGTTTACGTGTCACTTTTGGTTTAAAGACTGCACTCACTTCAGTTCTTCTTCTCTCTGCTTCATCTCCATAATCTCCTGTTGTATCTTAGATTCTACAGAGGGATTCCTCTTCAACTTGACCATAGGTGGAGGAACTGCTGCCCTGTTGGTCGTGTCTTCCTTAGGAATGAAAGTCCCTCCGTTCCTGGCAGCTGAAAATGTTGTCTCTTTTCCTTTACTAGTAATAAACTTGTGCATGCTGATGTTACCCTTAGGAATGGCATTGTTGTTCTGAGAAAATATGCTGGCTGGCCTGGCTCCAGTAGGTGAGGGAGTAGTACGCTTGTAAGGTCCTACATCGGGAGATGATCGGCCATTGGTGTAGTTTCCGTTAGTTCCGTTAGTATGATGGTGTGAGTTACCTGTGGCACACAAAATAATAATTGCATTAGATTGTCATTGTTAAAACAGCAAACAGTCATTGAACTACACGCTGACCGTTGGTGTAGTTTCCATTAATATGGTGTGAGTTGCCTCGTTGCCTGGGCAATACAGTAATTACATTGAACCTGTCATTGTTAAAAAACGGTAAACATGTCACTGGACTACATACTGACCATTGGTGTAGTTTCCGTTAATGTGATGGTGTGACTTTCCTCTGGCAAACGAAATAATAATAACATTAAACTTTTTATATCACTGGATATACACTGGATACTTTTTATATCACTTTGGCTTAAACCTTTATAAGGCAGTGAGAAATACAAGAAATATTTCCCACCTACTTAATCAGTTCAATAAATCTGGTTAGTGTCCCTAGCTTATTATTTGACTGCCTCTCCGAAAAAATAATAATTGTCCGTAACTGAGAAAGTATAGTACATCAAATTTTAAATAAAACCCCCCAGCAACACCAAAGAGGGGCGGAGGAGTAGAAATAAAACTTAAATATTTTCAATTTGAATTTATGTTCTACATTTTAACTGGACTGGTTCAAATATAAGTAAACAAAAAAGGTATTTGCGTCAAAAACCTTTTGGAAGAGTTTTTGATGCAGCATTCCTAAAAGAATGAAATGAAGATTTACATAGTACGAAATTGGGTTACGAAACTATGTATGCATTGCTAGGTGTAGCTCTCTACTACTGTCTCAGTGCAATGTTTTAGGTGTCAATTGTTTTATCGTTGTACACTTAATAAAGCAATTATAAATCACAGCTCAATATTAAAAAGAAACTTTCCAGTGCACTGCGAAATTTTGAGTATCAAATCTCATGGTTATACTCTGACCTAACCAGAGTGAATTCTATAAAAATTCAAAATGAAGCATATTGTGAAAAGTTAATATTTGAAGTTATGCGTTGATGAAAAGCATGCCATAAATGCTACTTTAAAAAAGTGAGTGAATTGATGACCCAAAAGCATATTGTAACGAGTCCGTAGCACCTTCAACTTTCTTCAAATGAGCATTCCAATCTTGAGGAAGTAACTATAAATTTATTTACAAGTATTTACACTATTTACAATAAGAGCAGAAAACAATTGCTAAACATCAGCAATTAGGCAACAAACAGTACTCTCAACAGTAACTCAGCACCACGTATCTAACGTGAACAGTAATTAAGCAATTACAAAAGCAAAACAACCATCCGCCCAAGCGAACGAAAAACGAGTCACCAGAATCAAATCTGAAAATAACTGACTGACTTGTGTTCAAGGCCAGCTATTTATACACGGAAAGAAATGTCCACAATATTCGAGAAAAACCTGGAATATTTTGTTTCATTCCTAATATTACGTAATCCATTCACAAATTCTAGCGATAAGAAAAAAACCACGCGAAAATGTCTTCACGCATATTAAAGTTAGGGCAAGTGTAAAAACTACAAAGTGTTACAGGGCCGGTATACTAGTGATAAAGGTGATATCTTCAGATACTTTTGCAACATGACGTCAGATAAAACCAAAACTAATGAAAATGATGCAAGGCAGGAAAAACAACAACTATTTACAAGATTTGTAACATTGCCCCCTTCCCAAGGACTGCACGTCCCGGGCAGTACAATCCCCAGAAAGGAAGCAAGGGAAAATTTACAGATGCACACATTACATGATAACCAATCGTAAACAGGATAAACAATAACAATGAGAACATGAAAGAAACACTAACATTGATAAAGTCATATTACAAACAATTAAAGGCAAAAGTTATTTACAAAATTTACAAACAAGTTACCATGGTAGCTTTAGATTTATTTTACGAACTATGGCCATAGTATGGGGCTAGCCGATCATAATGTACAACTCTGGGTTTTGAATGTGATGACTTCTGGATCCTCACTACGACGTCGTTCAGCCGGTGAAGGACTGTGTAGGGTCCATCCCAATGCGACTGCAATTTGGGTGACAGACCTTTACGTCGGATGGGATTCCATAGCCACACCTTGTCACCTTCTTGAAAGTCATGGCCAGTGGACCTTGTGTCGTATCGGGTCTTCATTTTCTCCGTCGCAATGTTGATTCGCTGCCGTGCGAAGTGATGAACGTCCTCCAACCGGGCCTGGAGATCCTGGACGTACTCCTCAGGCGATGAAGGCGCATCTGGAGGGAGACCGAAGACGAGATCACAAGGCAGTCGAAGCTCTCGGCCGAAGAGCATCTGTGATGGGGAATATCCGGTGGTCTCGTGGACAGCACTGCGGTAGGCCAGCAGGAACAGAGGAAGTTTCTTGTCCCAATCCTGTTGATTTTTGGAGACCATAAGCGAGAGATTATTAAGGATTGTCCTGTTGAATCTCTCCACCATGCCGTCCGATTGTGGGTGTAGTGGTGTCGTTCGAGTTTTCTCAATTTTGAGGATTTTACATAGGCCCTTAAACACAGCAGAGATGAAGTTTCTCCCCTGATCGGAGTGGATCTGCAAAGGTGTCCCATATCTCGAGATCCAATGCTGGACTAGAGTCTCTGCTACAGTGGTAGCTTCTTGATCCGGAATGGAATATGCTTCGGGCCATTTGGTGAAGTAGTCAATGGAAACGAGGATGTATTTGTTCCCATCAGTAGTTTTCGGTAGAGGACCAAGAATGTCGATCCCGATTCGTTCGAAAGGAGCTCCTACGTTGTAAAGATGTAGCTTCCCGCGGCTTCTTCTCTTCGGTCCTTTACGGGCAGCACAGGCGTCACAAGAATGACACCACTTCTCCACGTCATCCTTCGCCTTGCTCCAGAAGAAGCGCTTTCGAACCTTGTGGAGGGTTTTCAGGATACCAAAGTGTCCTCCAGTCGGACTACTGTGCAATTCCTTTAGAACGTCTGGAATTCTTGATCTGGGAAGGAGTAACTGCCATTTGAATGCTTTACCATCGTCAGATTCCCATTTCCGATACAGGGCGCCATTTCGCAACTGGAGAGATTTCCATAGAGCCCAGTATCTTTTCGTTGCAGGACTGTAGATAGAAATGTCTTGCCAGCTAGGTCGCCGACTGTCTTTTTCCATTAACTCTATGATAGGCTTTAGGTCTGGGTCTTCAAGCTGATCTTTTCTTACTTGGTCGTCACTCCATGGATCAGGATCTGGAGATGATGAAGTAGCAGTAACTTGACAGGCAGTAGGGATTGTCGTCACGTACTGTTTCTCAATTCGGGAGCAATAATGGCAGTTCTCGGAACAAGGTCTTCTTGATAATGCGTCAGCATTACCGTGTGACAAACCTTTTCGGTGCTTAATCTCGATGTCATATTCCTGGAGCCGCTGTATCCACCTGGCTACCTGGCCCTCTGGATTCTTGAAATTCAACAGCCAAGTTAAAGAGGCATGATCAGTCCGGAGCAGGAATTTACGGCCGTAGAGGTAATGATGGAAATGTTCTACAGCTTTAACTATGGCGAGCAATTCCTTTCTCGTGACACAATAATTTCGCTCCGACTTGGATAAGCATTTGCTCCAGTAAGCGATGACATGTTCGTTACCGTCAATTTCTTGAGATAAAACAGCTCCAACGCTCTCGTGGCTCGCATCAGTGTCAAGTATGAAGAATTTTTCAGGCTGTGGATAAGAGAGAATAGGCGTTGATGTTAAAGCCTCCTTCAGCTGTAGAAATGCATCCTCGCATTCTTTGGCCCATTCAAATTTTTGTTTGCTCTCCGTCAGCTTATGCAAAGGTCGTGCAATATTGGAAAAACCCTTCACAAACTTCCTGTAGTACGTGCAGAGCCCCAGGAAACTTCGCAGCTGATGGACATTTTCGGGGCGGCTCCAATTCTTGACTGCGGATACCTTATCTGGATCGGTTCGTACACCCTCAGAAGAGATAATGTGACCAAGGTAGTTCACCTCACGGCGGAACAAATTACATTTGGACGGGCTTAACTTCAGGTTGGCTTCCTTAAGCTTTTGCAGCACCTTCCTAAGATTAGCCAAATGTTCCTCAAAACTGCGTCCTATGATGATGATGTCGTCCAAGTAGACAAGACAGGATTCATAAGAGAGTCCTCGTAACACTGACTCCATAAGACGCTCGAACGTGGCTGGTGCATTGCAGAGGCCGAACGGCATCACTTTGAATTGCCACAAGCCTTGTCCGGTTGTAAACGCCGTCTTCTCTCGGTCGTCGGGGTGTATCTCCACCTGCCAGTAGCCGCTCTTTAAATCCAGGGTCGGAAACCACTTGTGTCCGGAAAGGGTGTCCAGAGTGTCATCGATCCGTGGAAGAGGGTAACTGTCCTTCTTGGTGATGTCATTCAGGCGTCGGTAGTCAACACAAAATCTGGTGGAGCCGTCTTTCTTTCGGACCAAGACGATAGGGGATGCCCAAGGACTGGATGAGGGTTCGATGACGTCATTCTCCTGCATCTCTTTTACGAGGATCTCAACCTCTTCCTTCTTGGCGAACGGTAGTCGTCTTGGATGCTGCTTGATAGGGGGATGATCTCCAGTGTCGATCCTATGCTGCGCTAAACTCGTGCGACCAACATCTTCGGGTGTAGATGAAAACACCTGCTTGAAGTCGTCCACCAATTTTTCCGCAGCGTATCTTTGATCCTTCGATAATGGTGCACTCCCAATTAATTTCGAAGTCAAGGACTCGGAAGACACAGTCTCGGAGGAATCAATTCTTCTGATGATGCAGTTTACGGGAGTACAAGTTGCCAACACTTCTCCTTTCTTAATATTCCTCGGTCTTTCACTCACATTGGCGACTCTCACAGGAACTGCATTCTTTGAAAGGTCCACAAGTGTAGATGCCACTAGTACTCCTTTTGGGCTATTATTCTGGTTAGGATATTCAATTAAGCCGAATTTAAAGCTGTTGTTTTCTTTGATGGAGCCAGGTATTAGTACTTCTGATCTAGAGGGAATCAATGAATCAGTTTGGGCTATTATTTGATGAGCAGATTTTAAGTTATTTTCGGTATTGAAAATCACTATGTCTTCCCTCATCGAGTGCAGCTCATTATTTCTACAGTCAATAGAAAAATCAAATTTTCTCAAAAAGTCCAATCCGAGAATGAAGGGATCTGTAATGTCAGCGACGAATGCCGTGTGATGGTAAGTGGCACTCCCGAACATTATTTCTAAGTTCACTTTTCCTTCAATCTCGATTTTGTCACCTGTCACAGTTTGGAGAGTAACGCAGGGCGGCGTCCATAAGATCTTGAGTCCAAATTGACGAGCCACATCAGTCTTAATAATGGTAACGTTGGCTCCTGTGTCCACAATCATTTCGCAGGGAAACCCATTCACATAAGCGTAAATGAAGAGTCCGTTGCAGCCGCCACTTCTTGGGGAAATCTGGAAAACTTTGGGAGACTTCTTCTTTTCTTGGCGAGCTTCGCAGTTCTTTCGTACGTGGCCCTCACCGCCACATTTCCAGCACTTCAGTGGTTGTCTACTTTGGTCTTTACGAGCCGTAATCTTCTTCAGGATCTCCTTGACCTGTCGCTCAATTTCCGAGAGACGAGTCGAATTCGAATCCGGGGCACTCACTTCCACGCTCCTGATTGAATGGCGATCCTTGCGGGATGCTTGCTGTGCAGCCTCGAACTTCATTGCGTAGACTAGACCAGATTTAAGATCTTTAATGTCCGCCATCCGGAGAGCCGTCTGAATTTCTGGACTTCGCACTCCGTCTATGAAGTAGTTCAGCGCCAGGTTATCGCGAACATCCGAAGGACAGTTCGAGAAGGCGAGATGGGAAAGCCTCTCGACGTCTGCTGCAAAAACTTGCAAAGTCTCTCCGGCCCTCTGCAGTCGGGATTTCAGCTGGAGTTGGCTTATTTCTTTTTGGCATACTTCGCCAAAGCGAAGCTCCAAGGCCGATGATAAGGCTTCGAAGTCACAGAGCTTGTCCTCTGGGAAGGTCTGTAGTATTTCAGCTGCATCCCCTCTCAGCGAGGCTGCAAGTTGACAGGCTTTCGTGGAAGAGTCCCAAGAGTTTGCTTCTGCAACGATGAGGAACTGCTTCTTGTAAATATTCCACGAGGTTTTCCCGTCAAACGTGGCCAGTTTGATGAATGGACGAGAAGTTCCAGCTGCAGCTACACAGTCACTTGAGTTGTTGGAGGATGCTGATAACTTCAATTCAAAGTTCTTTAATTTTCTTTTCAACATCGTTTTCTACTGTGGTGATTCGATCCTCAACGCTGTCTGAGTTATTGCAGGATCCTGATAACTTTCTTTCAAGTTCTTTAATTTTCTTTTCCACATGGTTTTCTACTGTAGTGATTCGATCCTCAACGCTGTCAACTTTTTCTTCAAGAACCTCCATTTTATTTTCCATATTGGCAAGTTTACTTTCCACCAAACTTTTCATTGACGTTAGATCGCTCTTAATTTCTTCTTGACTTGAAGTTATGCTAGCGGTTAACTCATTCTTAATTTCTTCTTGACTTGAAGTTATGCTAGCGGTTAAATCATTCTTAATTTCTTCTTGACTTGAAGTTATGCTAGCGGTTAAATCATGCTTAATTGTTCTTGATTAGTAGCCATAGTCGCCATATCATTTTTAACAGCGTTGATCGCATCCAGGAGTTTTTTCAGTTGTTCATCCATTGCTCGAGTAATTACCATAAAATTCCGAAGTCAAAAAGTCCACAGGAAGAAAAGTCCAAGTTCACAGATAATTCCAAGAAAGTCCTTGAAGATGCCCCACGTTGGGCGCCAAAATCGTAACGAGTCCGTAGCACCTTCAACTTTCTTCAAATGAGCATTCCAATCTTGAGGAAGTAACTATAAATTTATTTACAAGTATTTACACTATTTACAATAAGAGCAGAAAACAATTGCTAAACATCAGCAATTAGGCAACAAACAGTACACTGTACTCTCAACAGTAACTCAGCACCACGTATCTAACGTGAACAGTAATTAAGCAATTACAAAAGCAAAACAACCATCCGCCCAAGCGAACGAAAAACGAGTCACCAGAATCAAATCTGAAAATAACTGACTGACTTGTGTTCAAGGCCAGCTATTTATACACGGAAAGAAATGTCCACAATATTCGAGAAAAACCTGGAATATTTTGTTTCATTCCTAATATTACGTAATCCATTCACAAATTCTAGCGATAAGAAAAAAACCACGCGAAAATGTCTTCACGCATATTAAAGTTAGGGCAAGTGTAAAAACTACAAAGTGTTACAGGGCCGGTATACTAGTGATAAAGGTGATATCTTCAGATACTTTTGCAACATGACGTCAGATAAAACCAAAATTAATGAAAATGATGCAAGGCAGGAAAAACAACAACTATTTACAAGATTTGTAACAATATTTTGTTGCATAAGTTTCACTTGTTGCATAATAAATCACTTGAGTGTAACGTTGTTAGTTATCCTTCTCTATAGTACGCTCTTGATGTTTCCATTTTATTCAGTAGACGACAAGAATCATGAAAGCTTCAGCAGTTATAGGGTTTCTGTTTAAAAAAATCCCATTAGCACATTTTTTTTTTCTACTTGATTGTAGCTTGTTCGTCTATTAAGAAGCTAGTGCGCTGTGAGAGAATTATTGGCGCAGTTAAGGAATTTTAAAAAAGGAGGAGGGAGAGGGAGTGTCATATAACTCTCAGAAATACATTCTCAAATCTCACATTGACGTCGTATTTGAAGTAATGGTTTTGTAAAAAAAAAGCTCTACGTAAACTTCTTATGAATTTGGCGGAAATTACGTCACATTCGAAAATAGTACGATTGAAGAATCCTGAAAAGTAAGCGATTCCTTTTTTCTGAAAGTGTTTAAGCTATGTTAATCAGTGCCTTTTCTTTGGGAGTAATTCATTAATATTATGTATCTATCTATCTGTTCAATAATATTAATATTTCGGGAAACATCAACAAAGATCTGAAAAATGTATTTTGTGCTGTGGCATTATCATTATTATAGTCTAAAATCCCACTGCAGTTTATCTACACTCAAAGCGTACACTCATGACGTATATGTCAAATTAAAGCTGATTTTTTTCTGAACGTCATGCACTATGTCCGCCTATGTAAAAGTGCCCGAAACCTATAGGCAGCCTAGCCTAAACAGGTCACATGAATGTAGTATTTCTGCACTCATAGCGTACTCATGACTCATATATCAAATTAAAGCTAATTTTTTTCTGAACGTGGTGCACTAAGGCTGCCTATGTAAAAGTGGCTGCAACCGCTAGGCAGCCTGGCCTGAAGTTTAAGGTCCAAAATTTCAAATGGTTATAAAAGACGAAAAAATGGGTAGATTCTTTTGCTTTTTAAACTTAAAATTATTCTTAATGTGAGTACTTTTTCGAAAAAAAATTGAACTTAAGTTTCAAAAATTGCCGATAGGGGCGCTTTGGACTTTGTAGCTGAAAACTGCTACTTTTTACCGTTTGTTTTCGTATTTTCGTAATTGATTCAAAGAGTTAAAACTCTAACTTAAATTTTGAGATCAAAATATCAACTAATTTCCGGTTTTCAGCAATACTCGGACCAAACGTCAAAAATTGTGCTTTTCTGCTTTTCAACTAGTCCTTTCATGTAAAAAAATTATTAAAATTACCTGATAATGTTAAAATAAAATCAGATAAACCCTTTCGTAACTAAAAAAAGGAAAAAAAGCATTTTTTTTTCCAACATGTTTTTAACCCAGAAATTTTGTATTCTACAACTCAGAAAGTGTGCATTTAATTTTATTTTCACATTATTAGTATCGCCAGATGATTTTAATAATCTTTTTTACATAAAAGGACAAGTTAGAAAGTAGAAAAACACATTTTTTGACGTTTGGTCCGAATATTGCTAAAAGCCGGAAATTAGTTGATAGTTTAGGCTCAAAATTTAAGTTAGAGTTTAAACTTTTTGAATCAATTACGAAAATACGAAAAAAAAAAAAAACGGTAAAAAGTAGTCGTTTTCAGCTACAAAGTCTAAAGCGCCCCCTATCGGCAATTTTTGAAATTTAAGTTCATCAATTATTTTTTGAAAAAGTACTCACATTAAGAATAATTTTAGTAAAAAAAGCAAAAGAATCTACCTATTTTTCCGTCTTTTATAACCATTTGAAATTTTGGACCTTAAACTTCAGGCCAGGCTGCCTAGAGGTTGCGGCCACTTTTACACAGGCAGCCTTAGTGCACCACGTTTAGAAAAAAAATTAGCTTTAATTTGATATATGAGTCATGAGTGTACGCTATGAGTGTAGAAATACTACATTCATTTGACCTGTTTAGGCCTGGCTGCCTATAGATTTTGGGCACTTTTACATAGGCGGACAAAGTGCATCACGTTCAGAAAAAATTCAGCTTTAATTTGACATATACGTGATGAGTGTACGCTATGAGTGATAAACTGCAGTGGGATCTTAGACTATTATTGTTTGTGCGTGTGTGTATGTGTATGTTTTTTTTTTTTTTTTTTCATTTTTTTTGAAGGTTTATACACTTTCAAAAATGAATATCACTTTCGAGGATTACTACGATGTGTTTCTGAAAGAGCAGCGTCGAAACCAAAATCGAAAAAATAAATAAGTGAGTGTCTAAATAAATCAAGAAATAGAGCAAACCACGGATCATTTATATTTTACTCTACTGTTTTTTTCCGTTGACAGCTGTACTGATGTGATCACTTATAAGGATACAATGACTGTCAAACAATTTCTCTCTTAAAATCAGTTTAAAAAACTTCCAAAACCATTTAAGAGGGGCACCCACACCAACTTTTCGTCAAAGGAATTGAAGTATAAAATTAATTATTTTTGGCATTTGGCTTTTACAAAAACTAACTCTTGCAAACGTTCTAACTCACATACAAACTGCGTATTGCAGTTTTTCTTTCAGCTTTTACTTGATCTTAAATTCGAGAAATTTCAATGAATTTTTTTTATTACCAAAAAATACATATATAAATCAGAATCGAAAAGTTCTTGACACATTCGAGTTCTTGAATTGTACGTTGACAATAGCTCATTCCATGAGATGATAGATTTTTCTACTTAACCTTTCTTCGAGTTTTCTAAGAGGCAGATTTGCATGACGGATTCAGATTGATAGACATAGATTCAATTGCTATAATTTATGATATTGACAAAAGATAAAAGTCAGATTGATAGCTATAGGGTCGTCCACGAATGATGTCACGTTGTGAGACATAAAATTATGAGTTTGTGACGAGGGAGAGAGGTCAAAAGAAGTGTGACATCACATGTTTTGTAAATAACGATGCGCTTATGAAAAACCGCGTGACATGTAGCATGGAGTGTTGAGGGGGTAAGGTAATACGTAATGAAGGGATGAATATGTAGATGGTCAAATTTGATTTTAAAAAGTGACATCAATTAAGGGTTGTCCCTATAGAGAAATTATTAAAAAGATATCAAATGAAGTAAAATAGTTTAAGCCGTGTCGTCATAGTAGTCATTATAATTAATAAGCAAAAGAGAAGAACAAGTAAAATTTTGTTTGTTTACCATTTGTGTGAGCTGTTCCATTCTCCTGGGGTTTGAGCTTGGCGACTTTGGCATCAGTGCGCTCTTCGGATATGGTCTGGATGTGGCCCGTTTCTCGGAGAGCCATCTCTCGTCGAGTCTGTTCTTCGATTTCCAATTGAATCTTGGCAGTGGCAGCTTGTTTCAAAGATGTGTTATTAGTACCTACCATCTTTCCAAAAACACGGACCTGTGAGAGAAGTGCATCGTATTTAGTGGATTAATAGAATATATTTGTTTGCCGTTCACTTGCATAACAATGTTGAAAAAATGATACTGACGACAAGCTTAATTTAAAAAAAGTTGACAAAGTGCATTTTTGAGTTAAAATGACAGCTAAGTGCATCAATCTTGTTGATAACATCTGTACAATCACGAAGAAAAAAAGGGAAACACTTCTATCACTTAAATCATCATACGGAGTGGTTGGTAATTTACTTGCCACTGCGAGTGATTTTGCTGATGCGGATACCGGTGAAAGTTGACTTTCCAACTTTGGCTTTTCTCGGTAATTTATATATAAAGTGCAAAGTACAATCTTGACTGTCTAAAAATAGTTTTGGCTGGCAAGATTTCAAAAAAATTCCGGAAAATAAGTAAAGTGTTAATCGACATTGAACATTTCTTTAAAATTATTTAAATAAAATTTTGATAAGGCCTCACATATATATCTAAAAACAACGTTAACTTCAAAATTTTGCCTAGAATTCCCATTTTTTACAATTAAAATGGATTCAAAAAGCTTAAATTCACCTAATTACTAAATTCAATTGTATTCTGCACCACACACAATTTGAGCAAAATTAGTATATTCACTAAGAGGTTATTAATATTGTTAATTGGGTAATTTAAAAGATAAAGTTTATAAAGTAATGGAAAAACAAATATTAAGGTGTTTTAAAGGGAAAATGGATACAGTGCTGGATAAAAATACAGGGACAGCAAAGAAACAGCAGAGATATTGAAGTAAAATAGTGCAGGTGGTTGTGAAAGGAAAATATCTAAGAACGAGGATCATACTTAATATAAGTTACGGAAAAATACATAGAACAATTAAGTATTATTATCTTATCAACAAGTCCGTTTAAAATAAAGAAGATGCTGGACAAAATTAAAATGCCTCATTAGTCTAATGATGAAAATAAAGTTGACGCGGAAGAAAGTGTTGTATCTTTTAAAAAGTTTGGGCCAAAGAAGGACCCTATAAAATATTTACATTTTGAGCGGAATGAAAAAGTACCTGAGATGATTTCACTTGGCTTGGCTTAACATAACTGTCGTCTTCCCTTGGTGGGAGGCCTTTCTGTTTCCTCAGCTCCTCCTCCCGATCCCTAGCCATCCTGATCTCTTTCTCGACGGCAGACTCTTTGCTTAGCTTGAAAGCAGTCTTCTCTTCAGAAACCGAGACAGGAGGCGAGGGTGACGTGGTACCCTTCTGCCCAAATACGCTGCTCACGCGGTACCCGGGTCCCGAAGGGGTAGGGCTGTGTGCCTCCTTATGGGGGGCGGGGGAGGGGCTCTTGGGGGGCACGGGGCTCACCACTGGGGAGAGAAGAGCTTGCTCCTCCCGCATCACTCTCAGCTCCTCTTCCCGCTCCCGCATCTCTCGAATCTCCATGGCAATCTTGGTCTCGGTGGTGCAGCTGCTGTAGGGCTGCTCCGTCTTCTGGACTCCGGGGATGATTCGCTTCACGCCCCCGGATTTGACGAATTGCTCAATTTCGGGGTTGCTGGTGGGGGTCTTGATGTCGCTGGTGGGAGTGCTGGATTCCGTTGAAGATGGACGGGAGCTGTGATCTTCAATGCCTGTTGAGAGGAAAGGGAATATGGTTAACCCATTAATGCCTAGCGTCCCTTTTTAGGGACGGTCCAAAAAAGGGTCTGAATTTCCCCAAAATGAACATTTCAACCAAATAATAGTGTTCAATGAGTACCTTGGTATTGTTTCAATTCGTTATTAACAGATTGCAGCACATAACCATTGTAAAGTGTGTTCTGTAGCAGATTTAATATGATCTTTATCAAAAAGGATATCGTTCACAACCTCAAGAAAAAAAGCTGTTTTCAAAGTTATTCCCAGCTTCCCAGTTTAATTTAACTGCTGATTTTATTTCTTCTTACAAAATGTCATTTTAAATATTGTATCGTAGGCAGAAAAAAATTTTAGTTTAAAAACTATGTACCCTCTGGGGTCTGTCGTAACTTTTAAGGAACAATTTTTCTTTCCTTAATAAAAACATTATTTTTTACATAATATTTTTTTATTATTTTTCCTGTCCATTAAACATTGTTTGTAACCAGTATACAAAATATCTTTGGAAAAAAAATGGCATTCATTAATGTGTTAATATAAGCGAGAATAGGCAAGACGCACTCTCGTCATTTCAACAGTTTCCAGGAGCGGTCAAAGGTTACAAACACAATACACTTTCATCGAAAACAATAAAAACCACGCCCACGAATATGCAAATACATTGATTTCTCAAAGCCAGGGGGGGGGGGGTAATTAACCTGTCTGACCATCATAAATGATGGGCCTAGCGAGGCGTTCGAAAGTATCTATGGGGCACACGGACACATTTATAACAATTGCGATTTAAGGGAATAACAATATTATACACTCAGAAATACATATATATACAATTAATTCAAACACATTCTTTTGAAAAACTGCGTAACTACGCATAGAAAAACAAATCAAAATGAAGCACAAAACCATTATTGTTTCATTGTTATAATGTTAAAATTTACAAGGTGGGCATGTGCCCAGGGGGGAGTAGCTCCTAAACACCTTTAACTTTTCTATGTTTACGATACATTAAGGCTTTATGCTTGATACGTTAAGGGTTCTTTTTACATTTTGACTTTTTTTTACGTTAGTGGTAAAATAGGTATGGATACAATTTTACATAATCATTCCCAGCATCATCTTTACAAAATTGATTGAGACTTATGTAAGCTTTTACTTCTTTTGATTTGTGTTTTCTTATAAAATGCTTGCTGTTGTTTCTTATGGCGGGCAGTAACATCTAGACCGTGTCTATGAATCTGCGCGTTTTTAGGCCCTCCATAACAGCAGAAGGGTTTTACAACTGGCTCTTACTAAAATCGATAAAGGTCAAGTCGGACTTCAACCTTTGGGGCCTTACGGTCATAGACCTCCTGAAGCTGCAACTACCTTCTTCACCATGACTTATAAAATGGTTGAAAGAATTAAACGCAGTTTGGTAATCATTTCTATGCATCGCATAGCTGATTTTACTCAATAAAAACATACATACATACATGCCCAAGAAACTTATTAATTATCCACCAAGTAAAATACATTGCTCTGTAGTTCTAGATTTAATTGCAGTGATGCAAAGTTATTTTTTATTGTTATTATTTAGAATGTCTCCAGGACAAATTACATGAAAAGGCATCAATTAAAGGCATTGATCTGACTAGCTGATATGCTATCTGCGACGTTTGCCGTCGTCTGCTCTAATAATGGTTCAAAAACAAACTTATCTTTTGAGAAAAGAAGAAAAAAAAAGCATTCTCGCATGCATAGAAATCAAATATTAAGACGATATATAAAACTCCCTAAGTATATCAGTCTCATTTACAGATCAAATAGTGACCGTGACACGAAGTAACAGGACCACAAATGACCTTAATTATAGGTCCTTAATTATAGTATATACTTGAGAAAATGTAGCACGATTTCCTGAATTCAACTGTTTGAACAGCAGCCAACAAGCATTATTTCTTCATAATTGGTTACAATGCAAGTACAATTGAATATCAACTTCACTTCAGCATTTCTCTCAACAAAGAGCTGTGATTACTCGATTCGAAACTAATTAGCCGAATGGATAAAAATGTATTTATCTGAGGAGAGTCGACATCAGAGTCAATCACGTGGTAAATAGCAACAAGAGCTTATTCAGCTGAAAATATAGGAGGGGGGGGGGGACAGGTCCGTCATTTAGATGATCAAGTTAATCAATAAGCACCATCCTTCTTCCTTTTCAGTTTTTTTAAACAGTGTAAATATGCATCTGTGTATGTATTTTATTGTTTTGTCTCTACACTATAAAACATGAACGTTGTTTTTACAGTATAATACAGCGAATTTTACAGCAATAAACTGTTAAAATTGCTAATTTTACAGTAATAAACTGCAAAATTGCTAATTTTACTGTACTAAACTGTAATATTGCTAGTTTTACAGTACTAAAACATTACTGGTTTTAGTTTATTACCGTGTATTTAACAGTTTTAAACTGGAACCTCTACCGCCAGTATTATACAATTGTTTTTATAGGATTATTCAGGTCAATTTTACAGTAATAAACTGTAAAATTGCTAGTTTTACAGTTAATTAGTTTTACAGCTAGTTTTACAGAAAATTTATCCTACTTTTGGAGGGCAGCTGCCTTTTCTTGCCCCGCTCTGGATACTCCCATGAATAACAATCCACTTTTAGTTGTAAAATGCAGTGAACAAAAAAAATGAGTTTTAAATAATACATTTTCTCATAGTGTTATATTCTAATTAATAAAATCATTTTTCAAATTAGGCGTGGATCTTCATTTTAAATTTTATGGAGAATAGCCATTTATGCAGGTCCTATTAGAAAGGCTAGTTTTTAATAAGTTTAAATTGTTTAAACCAGTGGTTCTCAACGGGGGCGATACCGCCCCCCGGTGGGCGGTGGGAAGATGTTGAGGGGCGGTGAACATATTTTGGGCGGTAGGGGGGCGGTGGACAGATTTTGGGCGGTAAGGGGGCGGTGGGTATATTTTCAAATGTACTTGTGAGAACATGTTTTATGCTGGGGCGGCAGGAAACAGTCATCTCTTATATCCCCTAATTATAGCTTAAAAAATATTTTCTGCGGATATCTCCCAAACCCAGATCTTTCTCCTAACGTCATGAGCGATATCCTAAAATTTGTCAATAGCACGAAATTTAAGAGCCACCTATCTTGACCGACTTTTTGGGTCACTTGAGCTTCCTCCCTAACAAGGTAGCAATCGCATTTTTCACAATGCAATATGAAAAATTTTTCCGGAGAAAACTCCCGAACCTTGACCATTCCCTCTTCATCAATAAAACTAGCTTAAATTTTGTGTTTTTTATACTTGTATTTCGGAGAAAGTTAGATGGAGCTCTGACTCCCTAACATTACTAAACTTAGCGTTTATAACTTCAATTATGAAAAATCTTTATAAGAGACCTCTTTCTCCCTAGTTAATGTTACCAAAAATTGTCTAAAATTACGTCAATTTTATGTTTTACAGGGAGCGGAATCTCGTCAACCACCACGAAACATAGAACTAAAGAAACCACATTTTTAAGACTTCATTTTCAAAACAAATTTCGGGGGTATCCCCGATACTTTACCGCAGTCTTTACTCTGATGTCACCAAAGGCATACTTAT
>JAXGGA010008234.1:0-58060 GCA_038373865.1 Uloborus plumipes
TATGTCACGCTTCTTTCTCCTGAACGCCAATGACACTGAAAGTCGAACCAGGTACCGATAGATAGGTAATTTTTCAGGCTTCATTAGTTTCAATCTATATAATTATACGATTTTAATTAGCGAAGATATCAATTAATAAGTAGTCAAATTTAAAGCGATTAAGCCTAATAAATGATTAAACTTCCAAGACATTTTTTCTTACCGTTGCCATTTTGAATTAAAACGTTAATTAAATTATTGAACTATTTAAAATTCCAAGATATTTATTTCTTTCCGTTGCGATTTTAAGGCAGGAATTCAAGTGAAACACGGACGATCGCAACTCACCAATGCAATCGCAAATTCCAAAATTTGGATTCAAGTGAAACGAATTCACTTGAATTCGACTTACAGTAGCGGTTGCAATATGCGATCGCCACGAAGCGACTGCAATGGTGTTTCACTTGAATTCGGCCCTAAATTAAAACGTTAATTAAATTGAACTTTTTAAAATGAAAGAGTGTTATTTTTTTCCATTGTCATTTTAAATACGTGTTATAACAAAGTTCTAACAATTGTTTTTATTCTAATTATTAATGACATATTTTTTCTCAGGTACCATTTTGAAAATGTGTTTTTAAATAAAATTGCAATTGCTGTTTTTAGAAGGGACTTTTTCTGGCTGCGATCCATAAGTAGTCAAATTTAAAGCGAATGTTTAATTAATAAGTAGTCAAATTTAAAGCGATTAAGCCTAATTAATGACTAAACTTCCAAGACATTTTTTCTTACCGTTGCCATTTTGAATTAAAACGTGAATTAAATTATTGAACTATTTAAAATTCCAAGATATTTATTTCTTTCCGTTGCGATTTTGAATTAAAACGTTAATTAAGTTGAACTTTTTAAAATGAAAGAGTTATTTTTTTCATTGTCATTTTGAATACGTGTTATAACAAAGTTCTAACAATTGTTTTTATTCTAATTATTAATGACATATTTTTTCTCAGGTACCATTTTGAAAATGTGTTTTTAAATAAAATTGCAATTGCTGTTATTAGAAGGGACTTTTTCTGGCTTCGATCCAAATATTAAAAGAACTTTTTCGTTTAGAATTTTGCAATTAATTTTACCGGAAGAAAGCGGTTTGGAAATAATTGTTTTTGGAAAGGAATTTTATTTGTAATTTAGGGAGAGTGCTAAGTATGCGCTACTTGACATCGTCTTTATTTTTGAGGAAGCATGTGCAAATAATTCGATTGATTCTTTGATGCAGGAAAGCTTTTTAGCGAGCCGCTTTAGCGGGGAGTAGTTTATTAAAGTTTTCCTTGGTACTTTAAAGGCGAGCCGCCTTGGCGGCGAGTAGTGAATTGAAACTTTCCTCGCTACTGTAAAGGCGAGCCGCCTTGACGACGAGTAAACTGTTTAAACTTTCCTCATTTCTTTAAAGGCGAGCCGCCTTGGTGGCGAGTAGTTTTCTCAAACTGCCTTCACTACATTACAGCCCGTGCAACGCCGGGCTACGCAGCTAGTCTCCATATATTATTTCTCTAAGCCGAATCCTATACCCGGTCGAAACTCACTCATTTCTTTATCGAATTGGAAGAAAATTTATGATTTTGAAGCTTATCCCGCGGGCTATTGACGAAAATTAGACCCACCCTCTAAAAAGTGTCGGTTCGTTTTTTATTCGAACTTCAATTTTTGGGCACAAAATTGACTCTATCTAGCGAAATAATTGTCGTATCGTCTCCATTTTGATTTCATTCGAAAGATTAAAAAAAATGCGTTCTTTAGAACGTTTCTCCGCTAGCGCCGCGTAACGAGAATCTCGAAAATCCACGTTTAAGCGACTTATAAGCGATTGAAATTTGAAAAAGTTAAATTTTTTGCTCAACTGTTAAAATCGTTACATTGTTGTTCAAATCAATTTTAAATGCGACATTTCAAGCCAAGGCTTAGCTCGGTAAAGCTTAATTGTAACTTTTATTGTTTCAAAATACTATGATAGTTTTGCGATAACGTTAGTATTTAGTTTAGTAGTAGCCTTGGGTATTTGATTTTAATACAGGGTATCACTTTTGTAGTAGTTGTAAAAGTGAACGTGCCTTTGATCTCTTTGAAAAGTTGTCAGAACGACGGCAGTAGATGGCGATGTTGTGCAAATGAAGCCAATAAAAATTGTCGTATTAAATTTTAAGTTGAGAGTTTTTTTTTTTTTTTTTGCGGAATTCCGCACGGGTCACCTAGTGTATAATTACTGTACAAATTTTTATGAACGTACAACTGATACTTCCGAAGATATGAAACATTTTTTTTAAAAACGGCAATTTTATTTGAAGGGTTTTGGCTCATAACGCGCAGAGTTTTTGATCAAAACTTATCAAAACTTCAGGAAAGATGACAAAATACAAGAGAAAGAACATACTAAAACGGTAAATAAAAATATTAAAAATCCGATGAGATATGAACGTTGAAAGGAAATAATTTTTCACGGCGCATGCGCGAACGACAGAAATTTATAACTGCAAAAATATTGTAGTCTGGTTTATACTGCATCTTATAAAAAAAGTTCTAGTTGAATATCATGAAAATTGAAAAAGATATCAGCGATCTAGTGAGCTGTATTTCATTCATTCGCAGACAATACCAAGGCTACACTAGATAGCGTTTTATACAGGCTTCTTCATTACTCAAAACATCAATGGTAAAGATTTGCCCGCTAGAGAGCGCTGAAAAAGGACCTCCTAAATGTTTGTTTACATTTATTAGCATGTTGTTTCTGCTGTAAAAAGTGATGTTTATCCTATCTTTAAGGGTTGAAAAATATTGATATAGTTAACTGAAGTGGAGTACAGAGTGAATTGATGCAGAAGGCCCTCTTAGTACTGCTTTTTAGGGGAAATAAATTCCCTTTTCAGGTAAAGTCGGTCGCAACTCATGATTCAGTCATACGACATTCATTCATTGTTTACTTTCTTCGAATTAGCAACATATAGCAATGGCGTTCAATTTTGACATCTTTGCATTAATAAAATATACGCTTTTCTTCGCAGCCGATAAATAAAAATGTAGCAATGAAATAATATTGTTCTATTTACTATTTTGTTTCATTATTGTTGCTCACACTATCTTAATTGCTACGCAAAAGCTCAGATGTTCATTTTGATATCGTTGACCCATCAGAGCGATAAATGGCGAATCTATTCGTAGAGACATTTCATTTTGATGCCCCAGTATGAAATGTACAGTAATAAAGCGATGGTGTTCAACGGAAAAACGATTGACAACAAAACATATTGATTTCTTTAGTAAAAACGAAATGAGCATATACAGGGTGTCCACTCCAATCGTGGACCAATAGCTAATTTCTAAACCGTTAGAGATACGCATATAGTTTATTTAGGAAAAAATCTCCAAATTATGAAAGAAATTTAGGGTCTATTCAATGTTTTTCAAAAAATCAAATTTTGAAAGAGTTACGAAATTTAAATTTTTATACAGCCCCCCAGTCCTATCAATCATATTTAGTAAAACATTCTTGACACTGTAACGTTTAAAACTAAAAAAAAATCACTCTTCTACCACAAAAATTGACCGAGTTATAACGTTTTGAAAAATCAAGATTTTGAAGGATTTCTCATACGGTCCCTTAAGCGATCTCTCGATGACGTCATGAAATAATGCAAAATCTTGATTTTTCAAAACGTCATAACTCGGTCAATTTTTGTGGTAGAAGAGTGATTTTTTTTTAGTTTTAAACGTTACAGTGTCAAGAATGTTTTACTAAATATGATTGATAGGACTGAGGGGCTGTATAAAAATTTAAATTTCGTAACTCTTTCAAAATTTGATTTTTTGAAAAACATTGAATAGACCCAAAATTCCTTTCATAATTTGGAGATTTTTTCCTAAATAAACTATATGCGTATCTCTAACGGTTTAGAAATTAGCTATTGGTCCACGATTGGAGTGGACACCCTGTATGATCGTTTGGTACTAAAGAGCAATACAAGTACGAAAAAAATAAACAAAACTACAATATTACGACGACCAACTGTAAAATTTTGTTTTCATTTACACAACATTAAAAGGTAATGTTCTTTTTATGTTAAATTTCACACATTGATAATATTTCGATAATTGGGAATCTTCTGTGGTTGCCAAATTTTTGGCGACAATTACTTTATTTTGTTGCTCTTTAGTTTATGTTTGCGAAGGAAGTATTTCCCTCGCTCATAAATTGGACGCAAAGATTTAACGCCAATAGTAAAAGATAACCAGACTTCCAATCACCGAAATCTTCCCTTTTTTGTTTTTAATTTCACTCCTACGTTTAATACTTGAAAGTAAAATAATGGGCCAACTGAAAAAAAGCTGCGAAATAATGTGAGAATTCTTATTCAAAAACTCGCCAAATCAACTTCAAAAGCTCCATTAGCATGTAACATAATAAGTTTAATAAATATATCGAGCCATTATTATCACTGAAATTTAAATTAAAATGCAAAATAAGAGAAAAGAAGCAACCATGAAGACGATGCAAGCTTAAAATTTTAATCTTCGCTTAGGTGGTAAGAAAATACATCGCCAAGTTAAAAAACGTACCTATAACTGAAACGTACATACTACCAAAGATCTCGGTTATTGAAATATTCTCAAAAGCTTTACGGAGAACTTCCATTAAAATGTAAAAAAATCGACAAATAAATTAACCCATTAATGCCTGACATTTTATTTTTCAACGATACTTTGTATACTGGTTACAAATAGTGTTTAATGGACAGGAAAAATAGTTAAAAAATTATCATGTAAAAAATAAATTTTTTATTTAAGAAAGAAAAATCGTCCCTAAAAAGGGACGCTAGGCACCAGAGGGTACATACTTTTTTACCAAATTTTTTTTTCTGCCTACGATGTAATATTGAAAATGACAATTTATAAGAAGAAATAAAAGCAGCAATTAACATAAACTGGGAAGTAGATTCAGAGAACAAGGAAATATTGGTGTTGTTGAGCATGAAAGTCAGCAAAACATTTGTTCTGCAAACCTACGTATTGCATTTGCTGCATTCCGATAAGGTCTTTTACTTCAAGGGGCACATCTTACCTGAGTCTTATTTAAAACAATATAACAACTAGCCCCATAATACCTAACTCAGCTCTCTTGAGCTCAATGCATGTTGTACAGCGGCTTTTGAAATAAAAATGAAGAGTGGCTACCATCATTTTTTATATTCCCGATATTTGTGGCATGGAATCTTTTTCCCTATGCAACGTTTGTATTGAGCAACCATATATATTTGGTTCATCAATTTCAATTACTTTCTTTTCGCTGTTGGACAATCGCTTAGCCTTTACAATAGGATAAACTCCATGAAGATTCAATGCAATAGTTATGACATTGCTATTATTCCACCGAACCAACGTAATATTATTTTACCTGTCATCGACATTTATTCAAAACTTCCTCTCTTTTCTTTTTTGAACAACTTAACTTCAGTTCATGAGCGTTTTTTAATCCGATTCTTGCACAAAACCTTGCTGAGACAAATAATCACGTAGGAGCGCAAGAGAAGTAAATAAATTCTCACAGTAGAGATTAAAATTGGCATGCTCAGGGAATTTTGAAATTAAATCTGCAACCCCCCCCCCCCTCCTTTCCCAAACAACAGACACATATGCAATCCTTGAATTATTCATTAAGGTGAAATGCTAAGCTTCTGAAACAGCTTAGGGCTTCTTCCCCCCCCCCAACAGTCAGACTAAACAATAATAAACACCTAAATGCATAATGGAAAAGTAATGAAATATAAGGAATAATTAGTGTTTTAAAGAATTACATTTTTGAAAAAGCTTTCTTTCAAAATTTACCTTGAGTATTTTTTGTAATTAAAAAAAAGAAGAGAAAATATTTAAAAACATTGTATAATTAAGCTTATATATATATATTAATTGATTTAATTTAATTAGATTTTGAAAATAAAATAAGTTTTAAAAATGACAATTATTATCTGTTTTTCAGTCTAAAAACATTTACTAACTTCTTTGATATAAATTATAGATTCTAAGCAAGAAATCAGCAACGGTTAAACAATGCAGCCTTTGGTGCCTAGCGTCCCTTTTTAGGGACGTTCTTAAATTGCTATAAAATCCTAAAAAAATTTAAATTTACAAAATTGCAAAAAAAGGTAAACTGAAACATCGATCAAAGTAGCACATATATCAAACACAGATAAATTTACTTGTTAATAACTTTAAAAACTTAGCTTTTTGTTCGTAAGATTGCGAACGATGTAATTTTTGATTAAGATCATAATCAAATGGCTACAGATCACACTTTACAGCGGTTATGTGCTGCAATCTGTTAATACAGAATTGAAGCAATACCAAAGTAATAATTGAACACAATTATTTGGTTGAAATGTTCATTTTTGGAAAATTCAGACACACTTTTCGAACCGTCCCTAAAAAGGGACGCTAGGCATTAATGGGTTAATTTGACCATCTAAACTCATCAAAAGTTTTGATGGAACTATCGTTCCAAAATCGCCATTTATCGCTCTGCGGTGCCCAGTGTCGTTTCATAGTTAATTAATAATTAGAATCAATTAAAATGAAAAATAATTCGCTAACTAATTAAAATAAGCCGTTAAAATGCAGAATAAACCAACAAATCGAACGAGCTATTAAATAACGTTAAAATATACTAAAATAGAATTGAATGCCAAATTGTAAAATGGTCGCCAACAAATTAACTTTTAATTTCGTCTTTTATTATTTGATTTGTAGAAATGTTAGTTACCATAAAATTCGATAGATGTCGCTGGAAAAGGACCTCCGTTTTTATCCCAAGGATTTTGATCAAATGAAGCAGCCTGTATAAAACGCTATCTAGTGTAGCCTTTGACAATGCATAAATGGCGGGAGGTTGTTCACAAATAGTGTGGTGACAATCGAGCATTTTTTTCAATGTTAAATTGTACACAGTTTGAAAATTTATTTTCAGCATAGAAGTCACATTTCGCCTATTCGGCCAAAAAGACCTTACACGTAGGTGGCCAAAAGTATCCGAACACTCCCTGAAACGTTGGTTTTGAACGATGACGCAATCACCTTTAATTTAAAAATAGCTCTTTGTGGACAGTCCCTCACTACTTATGTATTGTCTGCGAGTGAATGAAATACAGCTCACTAGATCGCTGATATCTTTTTCAATTTTCATGATATTCAACTGGAACTTTTTTTATGAGATGCAGTATAAATCAGGGTACAATATTTTTGTAGTTATAAATTTCTGTCGTTCGCGCATGCGCCGTGAAAAATTATTTCCTTTCAACGTTCATATCTCATCGGATTTTTAATATTTTTATTTACCGTTTTAGTATGTTCTTTCTCTTGTATTTTGTCATCTTTCCTGAAGTTTTGATAAGTTTTGATCAAAAACTCTGCGCGTTATGAGCCAAAACCCTTCAAATAAAATTGCCGTTTTTAAAAAAATGTTTCATATCTTCGGAAGTATCAGTAGTACGTTCATAAAAATTTGTACAGTAATTATACATAGTATGCTAATTAATTACTGAAATTCATAGCTTTTTCCGAGCTATTTTCGAAGAGTTATGGTCAAAAAGCGGTTTTTCCTTCCACCCCCTTTCGTCGTCCCCCAAATGCCTGAGTGATTTAATTTCAATGTGGAAATGTCCGGTGAAGTCTATATTTTGTATGACTAAAGTTAAAGAACAATTGATCGCTTATTTTGCGACGAACCGTAGATTTTTCTTATGAATCTCAAGTGTTTCCATTATTTTGATAACTACATGTATACTTAAATATGGCTAATAAAGATTAACTTTGTAGTATTTTTCAAGGGTGCTATTCAAGGGGCGTTTAATGTGGTTAACTGAAACTCATGTACTTAGCATTACCAAATAAGATTAGCTGATTCATAGCTTGTCAAGAATCCTATACATTGGGCTAGTTTGAAATTACAGGAGAGTAGCAGAAAATGCCTAACACAAGCAACAATGCATAACTGGACCATATTTTTTCCCCATATCATTTATAGACTCAAATGAAACTCTTTTTTTCAGCTTTGGATTATGAAGAAATATTAGCTGTGGTCCATATTTTCTCAAGCATTCTAAGCAGTGAACAATGGCTACTTTTAACTTAACTTAAAACCCACTTGGTGAGATAACATAAGTGCCTAACATTTGTAGCAATGATTACACGCTGACGGAATAGATTAAGAAATACCCAATATTAACAACAACTTTGGAAATATGCAATACACCGCCAGTTCGTTTATTCCAACAATGGACTGCAGTTTTGTGCTTATTATGCACTCATCCGCATGGTATAGGAATTAAATCAGCTGGAGGCAAAAATCCAAAAACTGGCAGCTAAAGTAAAAATTAGATTACCAGCGAGCGCTCGCACTTGGGACGGTACAACTCGAAAATTTTGAGGCAAAGCTCGGGTATAAAGCAGTAAGTACCCGCCCCAAGCAAGGGCTAAGGCAGAAACATGCAATACTTACACAGCCAGCTCGTTTATTCCTACCATAAACTGCAATTTCGTACTTATTATGCACTCATCAGCATGGTATACGTGGGAATTACCAATGTACGCCCCCTAAGTAAGCCTTGCCATCCAAAATTTTCGATTTGTAACCGTCCCAAGTGTCAGAGCGCGCGTCTGCTGGTGACGGTGGCGTGAGAGAGGAGACGAGGGTGGGATTGACGGGGCCAGAGGGGCAGGGGAGGGGTTTTATGTGTAGGTGCTCGTCACTTATAGCTCTAGCAGAGGATTTTTGCATTCCGAGCGAGCGCGCCATGCTCGTTTAATTCCTATAGCCCATGCTGGCTGAGTGCGATAAGAAACTCTCACTCTGCGTCTGTGGGGGAGCGGGGGGGGGGGGCAAACTGCGTATGATGTGGAATAAACGAGGCTGGCGGGGTATTGCAGTGAGGGGGGTGTATCTGCGTAGCGCGGGGGGGGGGGGGGGGGGGGGGATCACTGTATACTACATACCTTGATAGGGCGGTTGACGTACCTGCTGTAAACTTTAGAAATGTCTGGAAAGAAAGTATAGTCCATATTTTCATTAACGTTCTATATAATGTTTAGTGACCGCTGACCACGTTTAGTAGACTCTCTAGGTAGGAGAAGAGATGTGCTTAAGAGCCGTTTTTTTTTAAGAATCAGGCAGTCAAAAAACTTGACATTTTTGATTTTGCTGAAAATTTCAGAATATGGTCTTTGTTTAAAATTATTAAACACGTGTTTTTTTATTTTTGCAAAAAAAAAAATTTCTTTCCGTTTTGGGAGGACAAAGTTGGACTTTGCTCTTTTTTTCAATAAAAACATGCCAACTTAGATGAGCCAATACTTTTTGCTTTAGGAGTGAACCGTGGAACTGACAATTATTTTGTGTTCTACTATATCCCCCCTAACTGTAAGTACATAAATATTTGTGCACGACTCTTGGCGCAAAGGTCAGAGGTCACTCAAAGTTGTAAGAAAAATAGTTTTTTAATGCAACTTTGACCGACCAAATCTTCTTGTGGAAACGGTGCACCACGGTAGTGTATATATCAGTAAATACCCACCAAAGAGTAGTATCCAAAAACATAAAGATATGTGTGGTTGATATTTTGCACATCGAAATATTTGACTCTGAAGTTGCAGAAATCGCAAAATCACGTGACTTTGAGGGTCATTATCTCCTTGCAGCATGAGTGACCAGATACAAAACTAGTTGGAGTAGAAGCCTTTCTTGTCCCAGAAACACAATCCGTTAACAAACCTATGGCTACTCTTTCAGTTTTTGCATAATTCGGCTCTAAACTTTGAAAAATGAGTGTTTTTCGGCGTTAAAAAAAAAGGCCAATTACCTGTTTTAAAATAGGTATTGCTATTATTTGTAGCACTATTATATCCCAACTTCCTAACTAGCTGAAATGGCATCTAAAGATGGTTATACATATGAAACCAAATTGAAAATGAATTCTCGAAAATACTCAGTATACGTCAAAAACCAAATTTATATTTGTCCAGGCGACGGCTTTTTTTTTTTTGTTACAGCTCTTTATTCCGTTCGCTTCCAACATGGTAAGCAATTTATGTACTTCTTGTCGTTTTAGTTGCTGTAAAACAGGAATGCAATGTATCTTAAGTCTGATTTAAAGCTATATATCCTGTCATATCAAGTTTATAAGGCTAAAAGAATATTTTGAAATGGACAATAAACATAATCCAAAAAAAAAAAAAAAACTTCTGTTCAGCTGTGCCCTCTTGGTAGATGTTGTGAATGCCATAAAAAACTCAACTTTTTAACAAATCAGAAGCCTCTTTAGCAAAATGTCACTTCTTAAAAATCTTGGTACATTAAAGGCCCTCGGTGCAGGTCTAGAAATTTTTGATGACATTCATGACATCGAGCAAGAGGGCGAAGCTGAATAAGTAAGTTTTTTTTTAGATTAGATCTATTATCCATTTCAAAATATTCTTTTACATTATGAGAAGAGAAATTACTTTATATCAGACTTAAGATACATTACTTTCCAGTTTTACAGCAACTAGAACTACAAGAAGTACATAAATTGCTTACCATGTTGGAACCGAACGGAATAAAGAGCTGTAACGAAAAAAAAACGTCGCCTGGACAAACAAAAAAATATGGTTTTAGACGTATACTGAGTATTTTCGAGAATTCATTTTCAACTTGGTTTCAACTGTATAACTATCTTTAGATGCCATTTCAGCTAGTTAGGAAGTTGGGATGTAATAATGCTACAAATAATAGCAATACCTATTTTAAAACAGGTAATTGGCCTTTTTTCTTAACGCCTAAAAACACTCATTTTTCAAAGTTTAGAGCCGAATTATGCAAAAACTGAAAAAATAGCCATAGGTTTGTTAACGGATTGTGTTTCTGGGACAAGAAAGGCTTCTACTCCAACTAGTTTTGTATCTGGTCACTCATGCTGCAAGGAGATAATGACCCTCAAAGTCACGTGATTTTGCGATTTCTGCAACTTCAGAGTCAAATATTTCGATGTGCAAAATATCAACCACACATATCTTTATGTTTTTGGATACTACTCTTTGGTGGGTATTTATTGATATATACACTACCGTGGTGCACCGTTTCCACAAGAAGATTTGGTCGGTCAAAGTTGCATTAAAAAACTATTTTTCTTACAACTTTGAGTGACTTCTGACCTTTGCGCCAAGAGTCGTCCACAAATATTTATGTACTTACAGTTAGGGGGAATATAGTAGAACACAAAATAATTGTCAGTTCCACGGTTCACTCCTAAAGCAAAAAGTATTGGCTCATCTAAGTTGGCATGTTTTTATTGAAAAAAAGAGCAAAGTCCAACTTTGACCTCCCAAAATGGAAAGAAAAAAATTTTTTTTGGAAAAATAAAAAAACACGTGTTTAATAATTTTAAATAAAGACCATATTCTGAAATTTTCAGAAAAATCAAAAATGTCAAGTTTTTTGACTGCCTGATTCTTAAAAAAAAACGGCTCTTAACATGACCAACAACAATTAACTAGTCGAAAGATTTTGTGGCATCTAACAGACAAGCGTGTTGCTTAGTAATTTCCGTTGTCCGTAGAAGGGTGTCCTAGACAGTCATTTCTTGTCTTGTTCACTGAGAAAACTGGCAGAGGTTACTATGGCAATCTTATGAGGCAATGTTATTTCGATAAAATTACCAATTCACTGGCCAAAAAGAGTACATTGACCAATAAGCGTCTCCTTCCAGTACATCGTTTGAAACAATTAATCGACTGATCACAAATATCATAGTGGAGCAATTCAAGAAGAACCTCGCACTTAGAACAAACCAACAGTCTTAAAAAGATAAAATATCTGCACTCTGTAAATGACCCAGCATATGAAATGGTGCCTTAGTTTAGGCTGGTCTCATCACTGGCAATGACTACCTGCTGAAACACCTATACCGTTTCCGCATAGTTTCAAGTTCTATCTGCATTCCTGTGAATTTGGGACGGGTCATGGATGTTGACCATCTCATCCTTTGCCAAGCTTGAATCAAATGCTCTCTTGTGAACCGCTGCTGCGAGGACAGTGCCTTTGGTCTTTATAGATGATCGCTACAGCTGCTTTTCTTATTCTTTATCTGCTTATTTATTTAATTAATCTGCATGTTCGCTTGATGGATCTTCATATTTGTTGGTATAGTTGTCTTGTAATCCTGCCATTGGGCCGTGGTGGCCCGATCGGTAAGGCATCGGACTCGTGTCCGGAGGGACCCGGGTTCGATCCCAGCCGATCAAAGATCCACCGTCTTGATTAATGGTGGCTGGGAGGCGTTAAAAATGTCGTGGTCACAAAGTCCTCCAAGTGAAACGATACCTCTGGGGGTGCCGGGCCTAGGGTTTGCTCGACCCTAGGTTCTGGTTCAAAATTAAGAACAGAGCGCCCTTCAGGGCCCTATCCCGGTTAAACCACGAAGCTGTGGTAGGTACGGGGGACCCTGGAGGTGTGAAATGAAATGTAATCCTGCCATTAGAAATAAAAAAAAGTCTGATAATCTTTACCAATATCGTACACATTGCCTAGCACGTTGACTATAGCTACCATAAAGTGTGTTTTGTCTAAAAACGATATTTCCATTCTGACGGATGTCTTTGCGCATGTTCAGAAAAAAGTTTAGATGCAGAAACATACGTAAAACAAAACTCATTTCTTATGCACCACAGCCACATTTCGGTCTTTTTAATGAATAGGTCAGTAGGCACAGAACAATAAGCGAAACTTTCCACAAAAGAGTCACGACTTCCACTCCTAATTCCTACTCCGTCGGTCCCTCTACGGCATCACACACACGAAGTAATTTCTCCTCTCAGTTTCAAAACTGCTAGGTGGACAGCCAGGGGCGCACCCAGGATTTAACTTAAGGGGGGGCTAATTTCTGACATCAAGCACCCCTACCACTTTCATATCCAGAGGTCATTGGATTTAAATTTTAAAATCGCGAAAATACTAAACTTTAATTGATTGCCCCCCCCCCTTCTTTCTTTTCACTTATTTTTTCCGAAATAATAGTGTAAAGCTTTGCTTTTTTGATTGGAAGCTCTCTTGCTTCTGTTAAATTTTATGTGAATTTTTTACTTATTTATCAAATTGTGTTTATGTAAGAAAATAAATGGTAAATACTATGAGGATCTTCCAACCTTACTGAAGATGGAGTGATTAATGCACTCACGAGAATAGCGTTATGATACGATCATTATGAACAAAGACATAAAGTAGAATATTCAAACATACTGATAGGGCGTTCATGGGTTCTCAACGGAAAAACTTCTGAAAAGTGATCTCAAAAACACAACATTTAGACAACTTTTGTCATGTTAGGGAGATTTGAGACTTGCCAGCCCTCATCTAATATTTTTCAAAATTTGGAGTCTTAAGAACGTTATTATTGCACGCCATTTTGGCAATTGTTTGGGGGTGAGGTTTAGGAATGTTTCTATATTAAGCTTCGAAAAGCGCAGTTTGAGAGATATTGACTAATCTTAGGAAAAGCACGAGTCAGGGGCCCATTGTAAATTTTCGAAATTGATGTCCAAAAAACACCATAGTAGGCCCTCTTGAAAATGTTAGGAGACTGAATGGGGGTTTTGGAACTCTTCACTAACGGTTTTTTGATGTTGAAATTCCAAAAACGAAATTTATAACTATCTCAGTTAATCTTAGGAAGAATAGGGTTCGACCGCTCTCAACCCGAAATTTTTCAAACCTGAAGTCTAAACAACGCAATAGCATCTTTGATGATGTTAGAGAAAGGCATAGAGTTCGGTTTTCACCTCTGAATGTTTTTTGTCGAAATTCAAGATCTTAAAACTTAATTTTAAACGATTTTCGGGATCTCTCTTCAAACATTTTTTGAAATTGAAGTTTTAAAAATGTCATTGTAGACCATCTTTGATGACGTTGTGGGAATGGATGGAATGTGGAACTCTCCACAGGATATTTTCCCCGAAACTGAGCTTAGAGAAATGCGGTTCCATTGTTGTCGATGTTAAGAGTTCGGAGGCCTTCCTCAGGAAAGTTTTCAAAATTTGAAGTCTTAAAAATGTGGTTATAGTCCATTTATCGGTAGCCATAGCGATATGATTCATGTACTCTGCACCAGCAGTTTTTCGTAATTAAAGTTCCAGAAACAAAATTTTAGATCTTTTATCATTATTATTTCGTGGGAGGAGGGGGCTTTTTTTTTTAATTTTTTGAAATTAAAGTTTTAAAAGCAAAACTGTAGGCCAAATTCCATAATGGGGCTCTCTTTTCACCTCCGGAAATTTTTAGAAATTCATGTTCCAAAAACCAATTATTAGACGATCTTCAATGAGGACTTTCAGACTTTCTCCCGGAATTTTTCTTTCAAGACTTGAAGCTCTAAAACTATAACTCCTTTCTTACTTCAACGCCGAAAAAAGAGAGGAATTAGGTTCGGATACCCCCTTCCTCCCATTTTCTTAGCTACGTTTTTTAAATATTTTTATTCCAAATCAAAATGGAGAAAATAGGAAAAGATTTTTCAGTTAACTATTTTGGTTTTCTGTATTGAAATTTTTAATTCCCTTCCAGTGCCTTCATTGGTTAGAAGTACAGAAGTTTGTGGCTTTAGTGTAAGGTTTTTTTTTTTGACTAATTTGTTTATTATGCAAAGATACCCTTCGGTCACTTTTTTCTGTTTTTTTCCCCTCTCTCTCTCTTTCATACTTCCTTTTCTTTTAATACCATTTTATATTCTTTATAACCTGTTTTAACTTTTTATCAAGCATGTTTCTCAGAAAATCAGTGGCGGGCTAATCATGTCGCAATTGCACCCCCCCCCCCGACCATAGGGGGCTTTTATGAAATGGATTCAAAAAATGCGCACGAAAAATGTTTTATAGAATTCTGTTTTTGACAGAAAGGAGCTTTAAAAATTTCATTATGACGAGTCTTCAAACCTATAATTCGCCACTGCGAAACATCATGATTTTCCATGACAAATTCTCGAAATTAAAATTATTTTGGTTTTGATGGTGAGACGCTCTGTGATTTGAAGTTCTATGCTTTGCTGAGGTCCCATTCTCGTGCCTCATGCGTCTGTACATTGTACAATGAATGATTTAATTGAAAACAATGCCTTGGTTTCTTGGAAATTGTAGACGAGGGTATGTAAGACAAGGTATATACTATACATGTGCGTATTTGTTATTTCAATTGGATTCAAAGCGTAGTATACATTGAGTCATTAATGACTTGAATCTTTTCTGACACCGTAGAAAAATGTAAAATGTCGTTGATGCTTAAGGCCTTCAAGTCCAGTTTTGTCATAGGGGGAGCTTAAGCCCCCAAAGCCCCCTCCTGGGTGCGCGCCTGTGGACAGCGACCACCAATTACACCTCTCCGCAACCCAAGGAAAGCAGAGGAAAAAAAAATAAACCTTCCAGATTACAAGTTCTGTCATTCACTTCGTTCATGGCGCCGCACACAAAAAAGTTTGTCTCCTCTCCCTTCCTGAGCGTCCCAACTTGCGATTCCCAGGCCGTTAGGAGTCCCATCTGGATGATTAGTGCATCCCTTCACGCGTCAATCACACAAAACTCAGGAAAGATCCCCTTGTTTCTTGGGATTTTTTGTTTCTTTCTTTTTGTTGCTGTTGTACGGGTTGCCTTTCTTTCACTCGTCTCGTTATCATTAGATCTGTAAATGATTCTAGCAGTGACAGACAGTCACCCAAACCTCGTATTTAGGACCTTCCCCTTCTGTCCTCTAATTGCTCAACAGGCGGATCGTTTTCTTTGTGGTGGCAAATTCATTTGCGGTGCACTGTCTCCACTTAATCGAAAGTAAAAAGTTTGGGAGGAAGTTGCAGAAATTCGCCAGTGCTTGTTGGGATTCCCACGTGTAAATATTGGAACATGAGGTACCATTCATTGTACGTCGCAAATTAGTAGCTACATTTTAATGCAGTGGCACTGATTACTGATGCAGATAATTTTATGATTTTGTTTAGGCTTTCTTTTTTTTTTTTTTTTTTGAGATTTCAGTGTGCTATACTGTCCATTAAAAAAATTTACGTACCAAGCATTCCAGCCAAGCATAGTAACTCCATAACATCAGTACCATATTAGTTTATTAACCGCTGACCGGTTGTTGTGACAGAAGCTGTTAAATCTTAAATTCAAGTTCTAGGTAATATTGTTGTTTATCAAAAGAAATAAATAATATGAACCTAAAAAGAACTTCAAAAAAGGAGTACAAGTAAAGGAATAAAATAAAAAAGGAAAAGTATTCCCTACTTTCCAGTCGTAAAAAACATCTTTTTGATTAAAATTGCTGAATGGAAACCTCTAGTTTAGTGGTTATCAATCTTTTGGGGCAAATCGCTGTTCTCTGGAGGTTCACTGACATCTGTCCCTCCTCAGTCCTGAATTTTTGAAAGCATCCCAATACTTTTTGTGGTATAGTTCATATTTGCCTTAAATGTCTTGGTAGGCACTGATGTCAAGTTTTTTAATCTATTCAAAAATGAACTAAAAATTGTTTAAATCACTAAGTAAAATGTAGGAATGAGGTGTTCTTGCCAAGATCTTTCAAACAAATAAACAAATAAAAAAATCGTTCAGATCGGATTATTCCTTCAAGATGTATTAGGGGAGAACAGAGCGATAGAGTAGCATACAAACCGATAGACTGACCAATACGCACACAGCTAAGATTTTCCCTATCTAAAAACCCTACTTTCCAAATTTCATTTTTTTTTGATATTCATTTGATAAGTTTATTTAATTTTGACTTTTTTTTTTGTACTTAGTGATATTAGCGATTTTGTACTTAGCGATAAGCTAACTTTCATGCTTTCCTCTTTTTTTTGTTTTAACAGGAGAATAGGCTAAAAAAACAAGGGATCAAGTCATAACTGGGTAAAACTGCTTTCCAAGCTGTATTGATTAGAACTATGACATGCTACATTTATCAAAAAGAAAAGAAAAAAGAAAATGACATGATAAGAAGGGAACCAAAGACTGAACTTTCTTTTACCAACTGACTTTTGAAACTGAATTATCATTGCATAGAAATAGAAAACTAATCGTTTTTAAGGAAAGTATCGTTTCGAATAGGTGCAAAAAACTGCAAAAAATGTCCCTCAATCGATGGTAATTTTCATTATACTGCACGTAAACTCATGGAGACCACAAACTATTATCGTTATAAAGGATTTTATGCTTAAATCGAATATTGCCGTAACGGGGTCTCATTATATACAATATTGTTGAGAATGCACGATTAGCATGTTCTTTATTTATCTATTTAATTAGGAAGCAATAACATTTGTGAGGAGAGATACTTCCTGCGTTACTTCGAATCGAGGCAGAAAAAACAGTTTTACAGAGACTGTAGGTAGAAATCTCAAATCTAACATGGATTTCTATGGGAATTTGATCAAGTAAAGTCAATACTGCCCAATTGACACTGATTTTGTAAATCATTTTGACACTAAACTTGACAAAAAATTAATAAATAAATAAGTACTCTAAGCGGTCGCAAATTTGTGCGTTGTTCGGAACGTATGATTTTGGTTTTAATGATTATGCTCTAGTTGAAATTTAATTCTCATGTTTACAAAAGAAGTAAAATTTCAAAAAAGAAATTACCGACGTTTGAAAAAGGTATAGTTCATGAAGTTTTCTTTGTAACGAATTACCCCCCCCCCCTTTTTTTTTTCTCTCTTAATTGTTTGATTTCGTGGATCATAACAAACATACTACACAATTAAAAAAAATCAAGTTAAAAAAAGGAGAGAGAAAAATTAAGAATCCTTTGCTCGAGTTGCATCATGTTGATATGTGCATAAATACTTTTAATTTCCTTCTTTTTTGATTTAAAAGAGTCATTTTAAGTCTTGAACTAGTAGTACAACTTTTTAAATATTACTCCATTTAATTTCATTTAATTCCTTCTTTTATAGTTAAATTTTTCAATAGTTTCAATAGTGCAACGATTTAACTAAAAACAGAAAGCATGAAAAAAAACATGAAATCGAAACAAGTTTAATTTCTTTCGTCATCAAGATGGTGATTCAATTCAACTATGAGTCATGATTGTTGAAAATCAAATAATTCATGCAGTTGGATTGGCGTACAAGATTATAAATTTGATTTCATCTTATGTATTTTTTGGAAATTTAAAATGAAAAATGCAATAACTATTCGATTCCATGCTGTGTCGAATTTGTGTAAAAAATATTATTTCAATTAAAAATGAAAACGAATAAATAAAACTAAATATGGAAACTTTCTCTTCGGTGGGAAATTAACCATAATTTGAACACTTTAGCGAAAATCGTTCTAATAGTTCGATAGTGTACGAAAGAGGGAAATGGAAACCTAGACAGATTTATAATTTTTCAATTATGTTAAAGATCAAATGAATGTCAGTGTCATCTGTATGTAAGTAAAGGACGAATTCCAAGCAAAACAAATCAATTAAAAAGGCGCTGATTTCAGTAGGGGAGACTGGGTACGGTTGTGACAATTTTCATTTGCTCCCCCATAGATCCCTTAGCAATACCTGTGAGCTGGTTTAAAGTTGTTTTTGTGTTAAAGTGTTTATTTGCCTGCTTATAAACACTAAAATTTTCTCCCTAAGTACAATAGTTAACTCACAGGACCAAATTAAACAAAAAAGAAAAAAATGTCACAACCGACCCCACCCCAGGGGCGGTTGTGACAGTGCTTGGGGTCGGTTGTGACAAGTTCAAAAATACAGCAAAACAGTCTAGCTCACTTTTAATTTCAAGTAATATTAAACGTAATTCAACATAACCTTCATCTGGGAAAGTTTAACATTTAACAATGTGTCTCGTTCAGTTGAAGTAGCCTTATACCAAGTCTTACAAAAATATCAGGTTTTTGGAATTTCGTAACGTCTGTTTTGGCAACATTATGCACATCCTGTGGGTCACAACCGTGTCTGTTCAAAACAATTCTCAAGTATCAAAGAAAGATTCCACATTTATTTGTTTTATTGAAGCTTGTTACTCTTGAAAGGCTAGTTGCATGAGCTACACGAACAGACGTGAAACATTTCTATTCATAAATGAACGGAGCCATTTCTCAGTAGCCATTTTACTCTCATATCTGCTTTCAGCGTATATGTAAGCTCAAAAGCACTTTATTATGAGCAATATAACCTATGCACACGTTGTTTTCATTGTGACAGCGCCGGCCGGCTCCATCGCGTTTACGAATGAATGTTTCGTAGCAAAGACTTACGATTAACGTTGCATTTCCAAAGCTGTCCGAAAGAAAAAAAAGTTTCACTTCTTTATAAGCTTCTTTATATTTCATTAGGTCACACTGCCCTATTTCTGTCTTCTCCAAGCGTATTATGGGCATCAAATATGATAAAAACATGTTTTACTCGTGTCACAACCGTCCCCACGCAATTTGTCACAACCGACCCCAACCCACTACTTTTGAAAACAGCAATCGCCATGGCAATACAAAATAGCCTACATAAAAAGTAATCACTGCTATTTCACTATTAAGGTTCACTACTAACGGGGAGAAAACTTTCATTTCTCTATCTGTACCCATTCAACAGGAATTACTAAAAGACATCGAACAAAAAAACTTACTTTTGACTGTTAAAAAGTAACCAACCCCTCTGCTAGCGTTAATGTCGCTCGATGGCTACCGCAATGCTTTGACACACATTCAGACAAACATGCTGATACTCTCTCTCTTTGCTTCAACCAGGTATTAATTATGGTTTAGCTAATATGACGACTGTCACAACCGCCCCGCGTCACAACCGTCCGCAGTCTCCCCTACACGTATTTCAGTGACCGTAAAGGATTATAGTATAGTTAAAAATATATAAATTGTATGATTTTTTTTCAGGGAACCGGAGCAGGAGCAAGAGGCCGGATTCGGAACTCTCCGGAGCTGGGTTTTCTCTGAAGCTAGGAAAAATTTTTCCTGCTCTTGTTGTTTTAAAAAATCTTTTATTTTATTTTTTTTTTCAGTTTTTAAATGTGCCAGGCAATTAAAATTCTAGTTAGTTGCCAGTGACCTATTGACACTTTTAATTTCGTAGCAACTTTTTAAATTATTATTATTCATTTGATTCAGAAAAGGATCAAAAGAAAATTTAATGCGTGACTACACAATTTAAAAACTAAATGTATTCAATAGAATGTTTTATTATTAAAATAATGAAAACAAGATCATTTTTTTTTTGTTTTTGAATTTATTATGATATTTCTTTAATGCTCTTTTTTAATTAATAAAAATTGCTCTTTTTTATGATTGAAATTTCAGTTTCAAAAGTGTTTTGCAAATGTCTGTATCGCAAAATTGCCAGCTGTGCCGGGTATATTTGGAACTGCAGCAAAGCAGGATCCAGCTTCTGATTTTAGAACGGGTCATATTCACTGGGGAGGGGGGGGCACAGCAACTTTCGAGTGCAAATAAGGCGTTTGGGGGACTATTTTTCGAAATACAAATCCCAAAAACGAAGTTTTAAGCTTTATTTAGTCACTTGGAGGGGGGGGGGTAGAGGACCCCATGACACGCCCTTCTCCGGATCCGCGCCTGGCAGGAGCGGAGACGGAGCCGTAACGAAGAGCGGAGCTAGGAGCATGATTTTTTTTTTTTTCAACTACGGACCCCTGTTATTTGAACATAAAAGTACAAGATCCGACTTAAGTTTAGAAACCCTTATCGAGTTTCCTAATATGTTTTACATAAAAATGTTGATAAAAATATGATAAACACGGTGGTATAAGGCGGACTAAGCAAAAGTCCTCCTATCATAGGGTTGTCGCGATTTTAAAATTTCAATCATGGAGTCATTTTGCAGATTTTCTGCATTTGTCTTCTTGTTAAAGAAGAAATTTAGTAAAATTGTAAAATAATTGAAGCTTTCTTGATGAACTTTTTTAGAAGCACATAATTCTACAAGACACATAACTTCTTAATCACCTGATCATTTTCTTGCAGAAAGAGAGTTTCGAGCTGAATTAGTGTCAGTTGTGAGAGATTTAGATCTGCTTCAAATTTTTAAAAACTGCGGAAAAATTGCAGTTTTTTGCAAAATTTAAAGATATCCGTAGAAAAACGGCAGTTTTACTCAACTACTAGAACTTCAAATAAAACTTCTACACTATGACTGGATTAATTTTGTCTAGATAGCCATATGCTATCCTGTTATTAATATTTTTATCTACATCTTTTTGTATAACTCATGAGAAAACTCGATGAGTGTAGGTCAAGCTAAGTCTGATCTGTAAGTGATGAATTCTCTATTGTTAGAATCGTCATTCTCATAAATTGAAACAAAGTATTAGACGCTGATGCTTGTGAATACACACTCGGAAAACATCACATGATTATTTACCATTACTCGGTTGATAACACGCAAGATAGCACTAGTACACATTCACACCTTTTACATAAGAGTACTGTGTTTCAACTGTTGTTTAAGAAGTTCTTCAACAAACCTCTTTCATAATCCTTGTGCTTCATTAGTGTGCTTTAAAGTGGCATTTCCACTGGAGAATTATCAACCAATAGAAACGCGATTCGCTCATTAGGCAAATGGCGGCATGGCATCTAAGCAAGTTAAAAGGAAGGGAAACAGATGAGTCCCAGCGATAGAAACAACACATTAGAGTAATGAGGCTGGGGTCTTTTTTGCATTAATGAAAGTTGGGTGGAGCCTCAGATCTGTGCGTGCTTTAGGGACATTCTCGGGGATCGATACATAATGAAGATAAAGAAAGGGTTGAAAGTTTCTCATTGTTTCTTAAAGTTAATTAGCCTCACAGTTTAAAATAGTTTACAAAATGGAGTTGTATTTAAACTGCAACAGTGAAACTTTTGCATGGTGGTCAGTTCTTTTTCTGTCTGAAATTGGTCGTTAAGAGAAGCAGTTGGCGTTTTTTAGAAGTCTTTAGAAAATAAGTAATTAGCTTGAAATTATCTTTTAAGGAGCTTTTTCTTGTCCAGCTGGAAACTGGTCGTTAAGAACAATAACTTTAAAGAACTCTTTAATAGCTAGTTGTTAAATTGAAATTGTTATTAAAAGTCATACCATGTGAAGTACTTTAAATATTATAATTAAAAAAAATAACAGAAATCACCTTGAGTCTCTCAGTTCAACTTGTTTGTGTCCAAAGTTCCCACGACAAGAGTTGGCAGTGAGAGCAAACCATTCTAAAAGTAGAAAATGCAGGATAAAAAGCTTAAAGGGCGAGCTTTTATTAAACCAGCAACAGCACTAACAATAAGAAAACTTTGTGATCGAACCAAATCAATAGAGATCCCCAATGTCAAGAGAATGAAATGGCATATTTTTGATTAGAAGAAAATGGTGATCATTTCAGCACTAAAAAAAGATGCCCGTTTACTAAACTGAGCTTTCATAAAGAGTTCTAGTTGCAATATAATTCCTTTTTAAGTAGCGTTGAAAACGTTACTTAAGAAGAATCCGTATCGTTAATAGAAACCTTTATGGAATACCGGTTGTTGTTTTGTGCAAGCCGGGCTGGCAATTTGGGGTACGCTGCTTCACTTTTCCAACTGCACCGTCATTTGGTCGTTCACAAGTCCGGCATCCACAGTACACACTTGCCATAAGGACCCGTTTAAAGAGAGACAACTATTAGCACAACAGCATATTCACACAAAGAAAGAACAAGGAGAGGAGAGAGAAAGTACATCCCTGCCCGAGCTGGGATTCAAACCCGGAACCTCCCCATCCGAGTCAGACTTTTCCGACCACTAGACAAGGTGGCCAGCAACCGTTACCATATCCGCAGATGGGGGTGTCATATGAAACAATGAATGCTACCCATAGGGAATGAACTTCAATACATAACGTTCTGATTCGCCCCCGGGTCCTCCCCGTCCGGGGAAGACTTCTCGGATGACTAATAAGGTGGTCAGCATGGAATTCAAGTTTCCTTGAAATTTTGCAACAAACGGGCAGTTTTTTTTTTTTTTTTTCAGTGTAGAGAATCCAGAAATATTTTCTATGATTGGATTTCTTGGTCATATTAATCAGAACTTCCCCTTTTGGTCATAACAGTTTTGACAGTAATATTAACATACTAGGGCTGACAATGCGGTTTAAATCCAAGTGTTTGGGGGAAAACTCCCTCCCTGGCCATGATGTGACCATTTTTAGAAGGAACGGTGTTTCTCTTTCAGTTGATACTGCTAGTACGTACCGTTATAGATTCATGTAACATTATACTCATTGCCAATGTAAAGTTTGAAACATTCAAAATTATACTTGAGAAATCACCCTACGGACGGATTTATCAGTAGGTGTTGCTATGATTATAAAAGTTATGCTCGAAATGTATCTGGAATGAATACTGCTCAAAAAATCAATTAACTGACCGAGATTTTTCGCTGGTGATCATTCGGCGCATCCCTCAATTGATTCATGGAAAATTTGAAATAAAAATCAACAAATTTTGCTGCTGCTTGTCCTCCAGAATTATGATCTTGGACTTAAAACTAGAACCGAAATTTTCGAAAATATATTTATTTTAGGGTGCAAACTGTACGTTAATGATCCTACTGTAAAATATTTTGCTATTCAATTCATAAAGTTATATCTATTATATTCTACTGAGGAACCATAATTAATTTAAAATAAAGTGTCCATAATGTCAAAAATCACATGCAAAAAAATTCTTTTTATGTTTAATATATTTTAATTTACTTTTATCGCTGACAGTAGAATTTCAATTAAAAAAAAGGATGGAAGTAGTACTTATGTATTTCAGTTTTCGAAAACTTGATATGTATATGTACTATACCAATTTCCACAACTTTTAAAATCCTCACTATCACTCACTAACACCACCATATTTTGCTGAACAATAAAAAAGAAATTCAGAATAATAACACTATTCAACAATATTTATCTCTTTCTAAGGGCCTGCTGATCAGAAATTCATTGTTTACTTATTCCCACACAAAGCAGGAAAGTAGTAATTTCCCTTTTCAGAACACACAGTTGCTTTGAGAAGCAATTGTCGTTGGGTTCGAAATGAACCCCTTCTGGAACCAAATTGAGTCATCCACGGCCATCAAGTATTATCATTAAGGACGGAACATGAAAGTTCCTGCAATCATCACTCCAAACTTATACTCTACTCTTAAAAAAGAAAAAAAAAAAAAACTCATCGTTGCAATCAGTCTTACCGAGTCTACTTCAGAGTATTTTTTTTTTCCTTTCTTTTCCCTTTTTACTTTTTATTTGCTGCTACTGATGAAGTCGATGAAAAGTGATTAAGGTAACATAGGATTGCTTTTATGATGGATAAAAATATGTTGTATACATTTATAGTTACTTTCGGGTTAAATTATGTTAGGAAAATACATTTGAAAACACAAACGCCAACTTTTCGAGTCTTAGAATGGAAGGGGAGGAATGAGTACTGCTGATGATGTAGATAGAAGGTTAAAGACCAAGCTGTTTTCGGATTATAGACAAATTTTCTAACTCCAAGGTTAAAGGGGAGACTAAGTACGGCTCATGCTGTACAGAGATAAAGACCAGAGTTTTTTTTTTAAATTCTAGAGACATCTTTAGCTTTAATAGCCAAAGGATAGACTAAGTACAGTGAATGATGTAGATTGATGTAGAGGAATACAGAACAAAATGTTTACAAATTCTAGACAAATTTCAACTTAAGTTGAGAAACTGCTAGATTCGATAAGAAAATCCCATTTGACTGAGATTCAGAAGCTTATATTTAAAAAGAATCAGGCTTTATGCTAAAATTTATGGGTTTTAAAAGCTTAAAATGTTTAGAAAAAAATGTTTCCCGTCTTTTATAGAAAGAAAAAAAAAATCTAGAACTTTTAGAGAACTGCTGAAATATTCAAAATTATCCGCTTATGATGTCACAGTTTGCTTATTTTGCTTTCTGTTGGCATGTAAAAATGTTTTTAAATTCTTTATATGGTTTTTGCATCATGCACTAAAGCTATCTTTAGGACCTTTCAAATTTTCCGGCATATTATATTAAAAAAGAGGGAGAGAGAGAGAAAACCGAGTGCTATATTTACCTTACAAGCTTTTGAAATAACTTTCTTACTCTTTATTTGGCAAAAAAAAAAAAAAAAAACAGCTTGGTAATATTATACCCAACTAATTGCATGACTCAATAATTCTGAAGTTACTGTTTGGAAGCTATTCTTGGAATTGCTCAAATTGCTCTTCTTACGCTGTAATATTACAATACGCAGAATTATAAATGATGGAAATCGAGTTAAAAACGGGGAGCTTATGAACATTTTGATACTTCATATATTCTACATTTATGTAATAATCTTTTGCATTGTATTTACTAGCTGCACAGAAAATGAGGAATTGGAAGAAATTACTAAATTACAATATTTCTGTCAAACAGCTCAGTGACTTTGAAATAATTGTATACAAATTTCAATGTAATTTCGACGATCTACGGTGACACATTTCTTAATAAAGATACATGCTTTTGTTAGATGTTCCTCTATCAAAAAATCACCATTTCGACATTGAAAAGCAGGTTCCTTGTAACTCAAAACAAGTGCAATCATATCAATCACACGACACATCATTTTGGGCTTTATTACCGTAGTTTTTACATTTTTGTCAAAATGGAATTGCTATTTTTATTTCTTAATGGTAGATGGTTTAGAATACTTCTGTCATAACCCAAAACGAAAGTCATTTTAATAGTAAATGGAATATTTTTACTCTTCCTCCATTTTTCCGCGTACGTAGGTACATGTATCTCTAAAATCTAAAAGTACACGAACTACAGATCAAGTCTTCTTCTTGCTTATAAAAAGCTGCGAATACAAACCGCAGAAATATTTAAAAAAGTGAAAGCCATTTTGTTTTCTTATTGTAGACGAACTTAAGGAAATAAATATGGAATTGTATGAGAAAAATGAATTTTGACATCTTGAATTTAAATGATGTTTTTTTGCAATGATGAATTGCGATAGTCGTGTGTTTGTGTATGTGTGCAGGACATGGGCACCATCACCCGAAGGAACAGGGACCGGTGGATGGCCCAAGAGATGATGCACAGGGACGCACCCGGTGGCACATTCCGGGGCCAATATGAAAAAGAGACTACATGACGTCTGAGGTCTGAAATGAAAACAAATTGCAATTTCTCATTGCTCAAAGATTTACATATATAGAATGGTAGGAAATACCTTTCTATTTCACAAAGCTGCAAGTTACAGTGAATAAATATGCTTTTAAAAAGAGAGAGAGAGAGAAAAGATAGAAGACAAAAAATAAGAAGGTAATCATCTTTCCGTGTTTGAAGTGGAATGAAAAGATAAATACGAGAAAAGCATACCAAGACAGATAAAAATTACTAACGGTCGAGACATAAAAAAAAAAAAAATAAATAAATAAAAAAAAAGTTCCACATAACGTATGTTTACGTGTATGCCAACATTCCCGTTTAGAAAAGAAGAAAGAAAAAAAAGAAAGAAAAGAGAGGAGCCATCAAAAATTACGTCGTTCTAGCGTATTTTCTCTTTTAAGAACTCGGCTCAAGAGTTGACCCGCCCTTGCCGGATATGGGCCAAATGGGGAGAGTAAAAAAAATCTTCTCCAGACAATAGGAGGTTCGCTCACGAGCCCGGTTAACGATCATCTTCAGATTGGCCCAACGACCGAGTCAGGAATCCCAAACCTATAGTTATGAAGGATCCATTGCCAATCCAGCTAAGGAAATCATGCCCACTCTCGAGTTATTCGAATTATTTTTTTGGAGACTTCTTTTTTCTTCTTTATGGCAGGTATAGATGCCGATATAAATATCTATTTGGAGTGTATTAGGTGCAATCGGCGAATGGGACTTGGCAAAGTGAGAAAATGGGCGAAAGGGCAGGCTTGCAGAGGGTATACCCTGTATTTAAGACACCAGCAGGTGATGGTGCAGACACTGTGAGCTTTTATTTGCATTATAATCGTTATTAGTAACAGCCGTGAAATCGTCAGGTTGTGTTCGCGGTTTCGTGGAAGCCGGATGTATTGAAATGCCATTAGCCATCTGGGGAAAAAATTGATAATCGAATAGAAAATTACCTCAGAAGTTTTCCAGTGCATTTTCCAACACATCTTGAATTCCAACTGTCAGATGTTGTTGTAAAACTTTTTTTTCCCGTCAGGCGATATTTTTTAGGACACATTCGCTCTTTTGTTTATTTCGTTCTTCTTTCATTTTGCTAAGTAAAAAAGTTTATTTAATTAACAAAAAGTTACATTTTTTAATTCAGTTCTGAAATTTTCTAATATATTTGAAAATAAGCACATCAAAAAGGTTTCAATCGTTCTTTAAATTATAAAGTAACATATAGAAATAGACTAGAAATATTGGTATTATTTTGATACACTGAAGAGAGTTATTTTTCTGTATATTAAGAATAGAGTAAAGAAGAGCAAAGTAATAAAAAAGAACACATACTTTCAAGAGAAATAACTATTACAATTTTTGTAATTGGTATTTCACGACATTTTTTCTTCATTTCATTTTTTTACCTTACTTTTAAATCTAGCTTTGTGCTATTCTCAATAACTCAGAAAATGTTTTCCTCAGAACAAATTGGTGCTCTTTCTTCAGAACAAAAAAAAAAAAAAAAGGCTGCAGGAAAAACGTTTTACACCAAAAAAATTACTTTACCTCGTTTATTGAGGTATTGATTCTGTGAACATGGAACAAATTTAAATGTTCTACAATTTTTAAAAGAGATAGCAGATGTATTTTTAAACGCCTGTTACAAGCAAATTTCACGCCTTGAAAATTTATGCCTTAAAAATGCTGTTAAACGTGTCTTCACTCTTATCATATTAAATATAAGTCGAGCATAGAAATAAGCCAAAAGAAAAAAAAAAAAGCAGTTTGAACTTATAAGAATGTTTCGATAATTTTTGAAAACAATCCGTAACAGCACAAGTGATATGCTACAAATCAAAATAGTACATATTTCCTGGGTACCTTTCATTTCATCCTTTAGTAGTCTTTTTTATTGAATTCATCAATATTATGGCTTTTATTGTTTTCATATAATTCACGTCTCCAAAACATTTCCCCTAACCTAAAAATATCAAAAGGCTTTTCACTCCTTGGAAAAAAGAAAGAATGGAAGAAAACCTAGTTATATCTCTAGGAGAATGTAACATTTCCTCCCTAACAATTAATCCTTGAATTTATAAAAAAAGAACAACATTAATGAAACAGAAAAATTGTGATAAAGCAAATATTCGAAGAACTGCCAGGCACTTACGCGTTCTAAAATTAAATTTAAATTATAGCTAAAATTGACAACATTGAATTAAAAAAATATCTTATCTCTTCAATAGGTCATTTATTGCTAGTAATTTGTACTATTTACTAAATATGTTTCGCAAATATAGATAATACTGTCTAATCTTTTATCGTACAACCTTCCTCGCATTTGAGCATGTCTGAGGTCTCTTCTGATTTTCCTAAAACAGGTTGGAAATGCAAAGTAACATTCAACCAGGAAGTAAAAACTGAAAGCACCGGCTAGTGCGTCTCCTAACCTATCCCCCCCCCTTTTAAAATGGAAGCGTTCATGACTGCCAGGCACGCCTTTTGAGGTTGGACAGTATTTACTCAATCTATTTAGTAAATTCTGCAATCTACTGAAGGAATTGTGTATTTGAGGTAATTATTGTGCGTTAGGTAAGAGAGATTACCATGGACATATAAAATAAATGATGAAATTCGTAGTAAGTAAACTTACCAAGACCTTATAAAGGATTTAAAAACTAAAAAGGACCAATAACGCAATTTTATTTCTTTGTATTCAGTAAATCATTACCGCAAAAAGAGAAAACTGAAGTGAGAAAGACCAGCGAATAAATCGAACCGCGTATAATCTGACTGCCGATAATCCGGAGTTTATTGTACTTGATTGCGAAAACGTTTATTACTTCAAAACCAGATTCAAAGTTTAAAAAAAATCAAATAATCCTTCAGAGACTAGCCTTAAAGAAAGAAATCTATTTTAAACATGTCTGAGGAATGTTTTTTACTCTTCAGGCACATACACATCAATGGCCGAATTGATCCCTCTTCAACCTCATTCGGCGAAGCGGCGGCCAATGACAACCCTACTTCGGGTTTCCCTGCAAGCCCTCCATTGTTGCCAAGAAAACATCACTGGGGAGGAATATGTGGCGGTCACTTCTGATGGTTTTTCAGTTCAGTTCTCCTTTTTTCCGTTAGAAAGTTTACAAAGTGGTTAAATAATAATACAGTTCAAAGTATAAATTTTTAGCTATTATCCGATATTTTAATATACATTCCAGACAGTAGCCGAGACGATATTGATAATCTAAATTAAGAAAGTGTGAGTTTTTGCGGTCTCAAAAGCAACGTTATTACTCTGTAAAAAATAAACTGTTGTTTAATATTGGCAGCAGAGGTTCCAGTTTAAAACTGTTGAAGCACAGTAATAAACTGTAAAACTAGCTATTTTACAGTTTACGACTCAAAACCAGCAATTTTACAGCTTATTACCATGAAATTAGATGTATGATACAGTAAAAATTACAGTATAATACTGGCAGCAGAGGTTCCAGCTTAAAACTAAAATGCACAGTAATAAACTGTGAAACTAGCAATTTTATTGTTTATTAGTGTAAACTAGGAATTTTAGTTTACTACTCTAAAATTAGCAATTTTACAGTTTATTACTGCAAAATTATTACGAAATTAGCTGTATTATACTGTAAAAACAACATCTATTTTTTGATTGCCCCCTACCTCTCTCTTTCATCTTATTAATACAACATTTTTCAATCATACAGTTTCGTATTTAAAACTATCATTTCAAAACGAGAGAAATCTCCGTTGTGTAGAGAGCATGTTAGTTGCAATGAAAGCTGTATCAAATTCATTTTCTAAAGGATGAATTTAACACTTACTCTTTCTTAAGCTTCAGTAATTTGCTACTATTAATACTTTTCATAAGAAAATTTTGTAATGATTTTTTTTTTTTGAATGAATGAACCAACAAATAAAGGAGAAACAAATTGAAGAACCGAATTAGAGGACAAAAAATACAAATTATTTTCTTATAATGATTCACAAAACCATTAAATTTGAAGCAAATTATATTGAAATGGCACTTTTTACATTATTTCTCTTTTCATTCACTGATAAAATAAAAATACTGCCTGAAAAAATTATGAATAAAAACAAAGGGCTTACATCCCAATTATCATTTTTATCAAAAATAAAATAAGTTGTTAATCTTTCTTTTGCTTGAATATAAAGCTTTTTTCTCTTCAGAATTCACAGACTGTCCAACCACAATCATCTTTGTCAATCTTAAACTTACGGAGAAAGCAGTTTTATTTAAACAAAAATATTCCTAAAATAATAAAATGGAGGAATATTTTTTTGCACGTCATAAGTATTTTTAAGTAAGTTACCTCGAAATCTCTCCACCTATTGAAGACTGAAATGAAGGATTCAACTATAGGTAGCTTCAAAATATTTAATTTTCATTCATAAATGAAAATTTTTAGATAGGTGAACCACATATAGCACCTCTAAATTATCGGTTGAATTTCCATCTAAGTTTAAAGAAAAAAAGCACCGCTCTATAACAAAGTTCTCAAACGTCATAAAATTATTCTTGGACCATTTTATGAAAAGTTGAAGTACTGCGAAGTATTTTACGCATAGTTCTGAAAATAATAGTTCATCATTCTTCAAACTATAAACAAATAGAAATGAAGAAAAGAAGTTAATCTTATAAAGAGGAAAAAATATTTTAGCAGTTGAAAATTAATATTCTAGATGAGAATTCAAACTTATTTTTTAATAAATGCTGCTTGATTTGTGAAGTTCTCTACATATTTGTGTGAATCTCTAGAAGCAAATCATTTTTAAGGTCCATTTTATAGAAATGCTACAGTAAACCCGAATTTCTTATCATCTGAAAGGTAAATTTTGGTGTCAGACTCAATCCAAAAGGCAGCATTTGCAATAGCATTAGAAAAGCGAAATCCCACGCTACGATTTTTAAAGTTAAGTACCATTATTCAGTGAGTCTTTTTAACACATGATCCAACCTGAAGTTTGAAGAAACCATCAGGGATGCAACAAGATTTTTCGAGAGATCTTGTTGTAATAATTTGAGTATTTAGAGGAGAGAAAATAGTAAATTGAAATTGATAGAACAATTCAATATATAGAGAGAGGTAGACAGAAATAGATATAGATGCAAATTATTTTAAACCTGAAGTTTTCTTTATACCGAGGACGCTGGTTTATTGAACCATGGTCTATTGAATCAGCCGTTTCATTGAATCAAATCGTCAGAAACAGAGCAAAATCCAGCTTTACTGCGTTAGTCGCTTTATTAAATTAAAACTGTTTAGAACAAACGCGATTCATATAAGCGACGGCCACTGTAATTTATCACATAACTTTCATTTAAAAAATTACCTTTTTCTTATTAGAAGATTTAAACAATAAAGGAAGAAGACCCAAAATATTCGAAAATTAAAAAAAAATAGATCATTGTTATCATTTTCACCGCACTAAATCTATACAAACAATTTTGCCTAAAAATTTCAAAGGAAATATTCGTCTTTTAAGCATAACTATCAATTTCGTGGTTTTCTCTCTCCTTTTGAGAGTATTTAAAATGAACATTTTTTAAACTTGGAAGGCAAATTAAATTTTTCATTGCAGTTGCCTTTGCTCTTCATTCATATGAATACTGTCTCAACCACTCAAAAATAACAATAAGAATAAGCACCCATAAGCTAATAACAACAATTCATTTTGCAGATGCTTGTAATCTATCTCTTAAAATACCATAACAAAGAACCAAAAAAAAATGAAGAAAGCTTCTCAGCCGAATTCAATGAAAGCGCGCTAAACACTATTTACGAAAAACGTGAGACGCTTCACCGCTGACCGCCCAATTTTTTCTGCCGTCTGTGGGCAGACGATCCCCGGCCAACGGACCCACCTGCGCCGAGATGTAGGCGGTGTCTTCCCCCGATGGTGTTGGCGGGCGGTTGCAGTGAACGGCGTGGGCAAATGCTATTATTAACCGAACTTAAGATCTATGCGAATTTCGTCAAAAAAGAGACTGATCCTCCTTTTTCCTGATGATCTTCTCTGAGGGTTTCCGGTTTTTCTTTTCGCGTGATAGAAGGTTGTTTTTCAGTTCTTTTTTGCTTTCATTGTTGTTTCCCGGTTTCACTTCCCTTGTGAAATTCACTTTTGTTCGCGTGAGTTTTTAAAAATATACTCGGCGCTGCGGTTGGATTTCTCAACTCTTCTCCATAAGCACTTGTCCCGATGAAGGATGCTGATGAGTCTTTCGCTTGTAGTGAAGCACCACAGTGTAAGTGTGAGTACTTTTTTTTTCTTCAAAAGTCTCTGCTATACATATATTACCACACCAGTCTGAAATTGCTTGGTAGTAATTTTGGACAGTATTTTCCAGCACAATAGTTTGGAACAAATTTAGTCAACAGGTTTCTAATAGATATGTTTTTGATGTGAATCGAATGAGTGCACATCAAAATACGTGACTTTAAAATTTACTGGTCTACTTTCAGTAGGATTCTATTTGATTCAACGTACGCCATTTCAAATCACATATTCAATTCGCATAAAAAACATGCCTGTTTATCGTACTTATTCCAACTACTTATGTTGTCAAACATTGTCTAAAATTACTTTCAAACAATTTTAGATAATAGCTGATAGCAATTTTATGTAATGTTTAAGAAATGATTACAAAATTGTCATGCTTATGCTTAAGAAATGCTAGATAACGTAATAAGCATTATCTTTTAAATATCTGTGTGGTACCTACATGTCTGTGTAATGGATTTACTGCCGAATTTTTTCTCCAGGCGAATAACTGTTCAATGTGCATCATGACATTAAATGACATAACGTATTCGCATCAAAACATGGCTGCTACAAGTCCATCGACTTGTAGCATCGGTATTAGCGTCAAACTCTTGTCTGAAATTTTTTATCAAACAAATATATTAATGTTATTATATTTCGGATAATTTTCGACGGATGTTAGATAATGTTTTGAGTATTTTTCTTGCTGGTCAGCACTTTCTCCAAGGCACCATTTGGTTAAATGAGAATCATATCTTCAAGACACATTCAATTCATATCAAAAGAGAGTCTGTTATCAACCCATTGAGTGTACTATTTTTGCAAGCTCTTGTCTGCAATACTGTTATCAAAGATTGTACAAAATTACTATCAAACAATTTTAGTTTTTGTTTAACACAAGTTTTTTTTATAATGTTTTTTTTTTTTTTTTTTTTTAAATGTTTCTGTCGCGCATACATGTCAGAAGTTACACCTTACTGTCTTCAGGACACGACTTAGTTAACCACGCGTCACAACTTCAAACGACACTTTCAATTCACATCAAAAACGTGTGTGCTATTAACCCCTTGATTGTACCATTTTTTCAAACTCTTGTTTACAATTTTGTTGTCAAACATTACTCAAAATTACTATCAAACAATTTTAGCTTTTGTTTGACACAAGTTTTAGATAATGTTTGGCAAATTTTAGATAATGTTTTGGGTTTTTTTTTTAATGTTTCTATCGCGCATACATGTCAGAAGTTACACCTTACTGTCTTCGGGACACGACTTGGTTAACTACGTGTCACAACTTCAAACGACACATTCAATTCACACCAAGACGTGTGTGCTATTAACCCATTGATTGTACCATTTTTTCAAACTCTTGTTTACAATTTTGTTGTCAAACATTGTTTAAAATTACTATTGAACTATTTTAGTTACTGTTTGACAGATGTTCTAGATACTGTTTGGCGAATGTGAGATACCGTTTTGTATATTTTCTGAACTGTCTCTGGTGCACGTACATTTTAAAAAATACCCATAAGTTACACCTTACTGTCTTCAGGACACGACTTGGTTAACTACGTGTCACAACTTCAAACGACACATTCAATTCACATCAAAAACGTGGGTGCTATTAACCCATTGATTGTACCATTTTTTCAAACTCTTGTTTACAATTTTGTTGTCAAACATTGTTCAAAATTACTATTGAAATATTTTAGTTACTGTTTGACAGACGTTTTAGATACTATTTGGCGAATGTTAGCTAACGTTTTGTGTATTTTCTAAATTGTCTCTGGTGCACGTACATTTAAAAAAATACCCATAAGTTACACCTTACTGGCTATAGGACATGACTTGGTTAAATATCTATCACATCTTCCAATGACACATTCTACTCACAACAAAAAAGTATCTGTAACGAACCTATAAAGATTATAATTTTCAAACTCTTGTCTAAATTTTTTTTTCAGATTTACTATCAAACATTTATGTTTTTCCAGAACATCATTTCGTGGCAATGTTTTAATTTTGTAGCTCCTCAACGAAAGACACATACTTTACAATTTTAGTACTAGCAATCGTTTCAAAAACTTCTCCCAGCTTCCAAATGTTGTACAGAACTATTTAAGACATTGCTTACAGTTATTATTTTTTTGAATTCTTTCGAGTTTTTGGCGCCTCAGTGACGTAATAATTTATTTACCTCTTGTTGCTAGTAATTTAACCTTCATTGCAATTTAAGTTTCTTTCGTCCTGCTGTTTTAGAAATGAAAATTTAAATTAACGACTTGAGAACCATGAGAGAATTTCTTAATTTGATTCTAAACTGTCTCTTCCTCTATTAATCATCTACAATAAATAACTTTTGTTATCTGTCCCCGTAAATGAAAAAAAAAAAAAGTATTTCGCCTCTTTTTTTTTTTTTTTAATCTTTCGAAAATTAACTTTTATCAACTTCTCCTTTGCGTCCAAGCAAAAAACAAATCTGCTGAAAAGCTTTTAAAAATCTGCAAAAAATCAAAAAATATTTGGAACGTTTTTCAAAAACCCTGCAGAATATTTAGAGAAAATTAAAAGAAAAAAAAAACTGGATTTTTTGCAGACTATATGGGAGACAAAATGCGAATTTTTCTGCCTCCTATAAAAGTATGCAGTAATGTTAAATTTTTTTATTAATTCCACGTTTTCTGCACATTATATTTATCTGAGTGAGCAAAAAGTTTTCCATTATACCTGAAAAATCAATCCTCTTCCCCCCCCCCCCTGAACCCAATGTTTGAAAGTACCTTTTTTAAGCAACTGAACTTCATAACCGATGTTTCATAGAAACTAAATATTTTTACCTTGAAAATTTTCCTAGTACCCGGAAGTAAAATTTCCTTACCAGAGCTTCATGGAAATTACATTTCTTTATAGACACTCAACATAAATTAAATTTCCTCCTAGATACTTCTTCAAAATTACATTTTTCTATCGATGATTCAAATAAAATAAATCATCTTGTTGTCGACTTTCAAAAACCAACTGTCTTTATATCTAATGCAATTAAGTTTTAATTGCAGCTTGAGCAATTAAACGTTTCAATCTTCTCATTCAAGTGTTCTTTTCAAATTCACTAATCACAAGTAAAACAAACTATAAGGCAATTGAACGTTAATACATTCAACATAAATTTACTTTTCTTTTTAATAAGTTCAATTTCAGTTTACCTTTTTATAAACTACACTTTAATCGACCTCTTTAAAACCCTGAAATTCCTTCACCTGTGCTTTTTAGAGCTTATGCTGTGGTTCTTTTTTTTTACTTTTAGAAATTGCGTTAATTATAAATTATAAACTAAATATCCTTAACACTTCACTTACTAAACTGTTTTATCACTTTTCTCCTTAGAGAAATAAGCTTTATTGTTTATAACAAATAAATTTTAAACTGTAACGTTACTTTTTTGATCGAGCTGTACATCAAAAATTTCACATTTATTTGCATCATTTTTTTCAAAATGTCATGCACGTGTTTCGGAATTACCGGAAACTTCTTGTTCAGTTTAAGAAAATGGAGCTTTATATGAAATATTTTCAGTACAACATTAAATAAAAGAGCTTTGCATGAAATATATTTATAGAGCTGAAAGGACTTTGTTGAAAATATTTTTATGGAATTGAAAGAGCTTTGTATAAAATATTGTAAGTGTAGAATTCAAAGAAGTTTGTGTGAAATATTTTAAGACAAAATTGAAAATTTTGATGCGAGATAGTCTTTCTTATAGTTTAGAATCTTTAGAATAGTATAGAACTGAAAGAGCTCTGTATAAGATGTTTTAATATTGAACTGAAAGAGCTTTGCATAAAATAGTTTAAGCATAAAATGGAAAGAGCTACGTATGAAATTTTTTTATCGAATTGAAGGAATATGTATATGAAATTTTTTTTTCAGAATCGAAATTGCTTTGTATTGCAGATTTGTGTGAAATATCTTTAAGTACAGAACTGAAAGAGTTTTATACGTAATATTTCAAGTACAAAACTGAAAGAGCATTGTGTGAAATATTTTTATAGTATTGAAAGAGATTTTGTATCAAACTATCTTATTTATAGAATTAAAGGAGCTCTGCATAAAATATTTTAAGTATCGAATTGAAAGATTTTTTATGATATATTTTAAACATAGAATTCAAAACATTTCGCAAAGTAAAAAAAATAAAATTATAAATTAAAACGGACAAAAAGTAGGAACGAAGAAGTTTCATGTAAAAGTAACTGCTAATATAAAAATAAAATGAAATTTTCTTTTGGTTACAACACTGGGAATTTATCAAATTCCAACTATCGAGCACTGAAAAGATCTAAATCATTTTTACCTTCCTTGACTTCTTTTGTGCTTTATTGTATTTATTTAAACTACATCGTGTTAATTTTGGAAAATTGCAAATGCAATTTCTAATTATTTTTGATATGGGGACATTTAGTCAGAGAAGCTGTTATAGAATATAATGGTATTATTTTTATTTCTAATCATTTTTAACGTTGGGATATTTAGCTGGAAAAAGTGCAAATTTCATTTCTAATCATTTTAAGAGTTAGGACATTTAGTTAGAAAATATTTCATTTAGAAAATATTTCATTTAGAAAAAGTGTACATTTCAAATATAATCGTTTTTGAAAGGTAAGGGTATTTAATTAAAGATACTATTTCATGAGAAAAGTACAAAAACCATTTCTAATCACTTTTTTAAATAGGATCATTTAATTCTAGAAGTCAAGACGCAAATCATTAGTTTCGGATTCCGGATTAAATTACAGTAAACTTAAACTTTAAGAACTAAGCGATTTGATTTAGCGTAATTTTGCTATTTTTATGCAGCAGTAGAGAGGTTTAAAAAGGAAAAATAGTCAGCAAGTTGTTTAGCGTTCACCCCTAACCTAGTACCATTTACGATTATAAATTTTTTAAATCTATAAAATTGAATAGAGTACCGGAGAAAAGACAAGATTTATGTGTTGTAAAATAACTTTGTAACTACTTGGCTACAAAGTATTAAATTTTAAGCTTTCTCTTTGTATACCTAATAAAATATTTTGTCTCAAACTTCTTTTGAAAATGTAAACATATTAATAACCCTCATTATTTTTTAATCCAAAGCAATGGTTTTGATTACGCTGTTTATAAACAAAGTCACAATCGCAAGAGTTTCAATTCCACTGTGAACATTTCAAGCAGATTCTTTACATTCGTAATTAATTATTGCTTATTTATTTTGGAAGAAATATGTATCCTTGTTGCCAGAGTCATGACTTTATGTATTTCCTGAATGTGTCCGAAAATCAGTGCTTTCATTTTTGTTTACTTATTTATTTATTTATTTATTTGGATTGTTATTCTTGCTGCTTATTTCTCTAAAAAGAAATGAAAAAATTCTATCGACGTTTTATAATTATTTTAAAGTTCGTATGTGTCACTATGAAATTATTCTATTTTTAAATAAAACTTTTTAAAAGAACATTTTAACTTTTGTAGAAAATACGGTTAAAAGCCTTTAATTCATTACATAAAATTTTTGGTATTTTTTCCCATGTGGCTTCCTATTCTGCTTTATTGCTGTGTTTCGTAACTGCACAATTTATTTTGGAGACCAGCCAAACCCTCAAGTTTTTTGATTTCTAGAAAATAACCTTATCAGCAGATTAAGTAGTTCAATAGGAATTACATTACGTTTTTCTGAAAGAAATATACTTACTAAGTATCACTTTTGGTACACCATGTTTTAATTTCCTTTAGAAAAAAACAAGAAAGCATGTTTTCCTGAAATTTTACAACTTGGCACTTGATTAGCCTTTGAATTTTACCATTTAATTATAACACCTTTACACCACGAACCGTCATGCATTAAATTTGAAATTCTCATAAGGTAGTATCAAAATAATTTAAATTTTCCACCACCAATCGTCGTGTATTAAAATTGAAATCATCATAATATAATGTCGTAAAGTAGTGTAGTAAAGTAAATTATTTTCAATATAATAAATTCCTATTGGTAGTAGTAAAGTAAATTATTTTTAAAACAATAAATTCCTGTGTAATACAGGTTACATTTTTTACTCCAAAAGAAAAATTAACATATTTTAATTTATTGAATTTAATCAGTTACAATTCTAATTCCAAAAGAAAACCACCAACCGTCGTACATTAAAATTGAAATCATCATGATGTAGTATCGTAAAGTAGTAAATTACTTGAAAAAAAAAACTTATTTCTTACTGCTACATTTCTTATTAAAAAGGAATAATGTTCATCATTTTTTCAATGTGACAAACATTCTGTTGTTTTTTTGCAAGTAAAGTACTCAAACACCCGGATTATCACGCTCTTCTAGCTATCGAAAAACCACCGGCCAACTGCAGCGCGAAATGATACACCTTCTGCGGCAAGCGTCGCTTGTTTCTCCGCAGAAGACGCAGCGACACACCACCGATTGAATAAAACGGAGATTAATTTTGCCGAACATCAATTTATAGCGGAAAAACGATTGTCGAGCTTTAACAGCCATTAATGAAATACTTGGCGACGCTTAATGGGCCGTGTAATAAACCGGGCTATGAATATAAATGGAGATTTTATGCAAATTCGCCGAACAAACGACGGAGCTCTAATACGCAATATTATGGGCTGATGGTGAAAGTGTCCAACGCAACTGAAGATTTCTCCGCCCTTCCAGTTCTCTGTAAGTTGTTATTAGTAAATAACAAGCACGTGGTGAAAAAAATAAAATAAAATGAAGGAGAAATAAAACTGTCCACTGGAATTGAGAAAAGTTTTGAAAACATGGATTATTTGCAACGATAGAAAAGTTCATACGCAGTTCCAAGCTTTCTTAGCTTCAGCCTTGAAATTAATGAGTTAACTTCATTAATAAATAACTTGTTGTTCTAACAACTACGCAATCAATAATCACTATAACTTATTTCGTTTTTGACAACGAATAAAACGTTTGTCTCACCCAACTATATAAACTGATCACAGCATAGCGTGAGTATAATAAAAGCTTTGAAACAACATTAAACATGACGTACTACCTACTTTATAAGAAATTGTTAAAGCTACACTTTTTAACCTAATACCATTTTGATTGCTCCTAAGTTTTAATTCATTTATTGGTCTAATTAATGACATTTTGATTGCCACTGCATGATAAAATAATTGCAATTACGTTTGAAAAAAGATCCTTTGAGAATAAATTTTACTGACATTGACTGCTGTTATAGTTTTAATATAACCACGTTTTCTAATAGTAAGTGTGAAGAATATATTACGTTTTCTTAAAGAGAGAATTGAAGCAAAATTATCATGTCAGCAACCATAAATGACATGCGATATTTAGGGATGCGCCGATAAGCAAATTGGCCGATTACCTATTAATCGGTTGTTGATAATCTGCCGATTAATCGGATGAGCCGATTAATGGTAAGAATGATTGTTTTTAATACTACGATTTCACAATCACTGTTTTTTCTCTCTTATACAATTCCGAGTTTAGAAATAGTAAGTAATTTATTTCTGAGCAGATTTTTTTTTTCCATTTTCCTAATTTTCACAAAATAATTTCAGTATTTTATTAAATTTCTTAGAACCGATTTACATATTATTGTCAATAATATTACATTAATACATTGTTAATTATATTAATTGGACATAAAAATTAAAAAAAGGGGGGAGGGTCTGTGGTGAGCACTTCATAATTTAGGAGTACTTTTAACTTTCAATTTTAATTATCAGTAGCAATTTAATTCAAGACTTTTATTCTTTGAAAATTAGAGGTTACCTAACACAGTACAAAGGAGAAAACTATCACACATGAAAAATGTTGCAACATTGTCTATGCGTATATTTATTCAAAGCAGGAGAATAAATTTGTTAAAAACTTAATATCAACTATGAGGATTATTATTACTGTCAATAAAATCAAGCACAGAGTTTCTTAGTGAAGGTACACTTTAAAGAATAATATTTAAAAAAATATATTTTTTAGCCGATTAATCGGCCCAATTTTCCGATTATTAATAATCGGCAAAGTGGTCGATTATGGCAGATTAATTGGTACTGCCGATTAATCGGTGCATCCTTAGTGATATTTATTCCATTACGTGCATTTATGAGGAAAACATACAACTACAGCAACGGCATTCGCGACATTTAATACTTTCGCTATTGCAGAGAATTTGTCAACAAATTGATTATTTCTACTATTAGTAATACATCTTAAAAGCACGGTTGTTAGAGCTCAATGTTTTGAGCTAGCTGGTACAGCTACACTATAAAAAGTGAGGGCCCTGCTCCACATTGAAGTAAAGCAGAAACGTAAAATGGATTAAATGGATCCTATGGAAAGTACCCGGATTTTCGGTTTCTGCCTTCGGTTTCGGTCGCGTTTTCCGCTGATGTGGAGCAGGACCCTGAATGTTGTTTTTACTTTATAATACAGCTAATTTTACAGTAATAAACTGTAAAATTGCTAATTTAACAGTTTATTACCGTGCATTTTACAGTTTCTAACTGGAACCGCTGCTGCCAGTATTATACCGATGTTTCTACTGAACAATAAAGCTAAATTTTACGGCAATAAACTGTAAAATTACTAACTTTACAATAAGAAACTGTTGAATTGCTAGTTTTACAATTTATTACTGTGCATTTTAGAGTTTTAAATTGGAACCTTGACTGCCAGTATTATATTGTAAAAACAACGGTTCATTTTTTACAGTGTACAGCGAAACGGACGTCTGATCAAATTTTACTTCACTGAGTACTACTCTTATTATATTTTACACGCAGAATTGTCCATTATACAGGTAATGCTCATTGTGGGCAAAATTACTTCTGCCCAGATTGCAATTAGTGATAATGGGGCACATTATTTTTGGAGATCAAGAAAAAAACTTTTTTTTTTAACCTACTATCTTCTGCTCATGAAAAATCTTTTTTATTTATTTTTGTTTTCAAAGATAATATGAAAAATAATAGGATTTAAACGGAACCCGTAGAGATTTCTAAAATCTTTCTTCGCTTCGGTTTCTGACTTAGTACTTTTTTCAAGGCCATCGAAAAGTTTTAAAGTCATTTCTCTTTATTACTTACCCATTTCTTGCGTGGCATTCACAAGATAGAAATTTACAGCAAGCTACTTTTTCATTTAACTTCGTTTGGTAGTTTTTCATCGTTTTAAAATTAGAATCTAGTCAAGTTGGGGAATGTGAGGGTAAAATGAAATGGTAAAATATACGCAGTTTGCAATGCCACCTATCTGGAAATATTTTAACTAAGTCCTAAGCATACTGTTGATTCTTATTAAAATATAAATAGGTCTGAAGTTCAACGAAGGAAACAATACAAGTCAGTTTAAAAATTTGATACACATATTGTAATATTCGTGGTTTCTCAAAAATATTTCTTTAAAATGATAAAATTATTCTAACCACCATCTTAAGCATTAATTGAGATCTACTGATGTCCAATGCAGTACTTATGGTTAGTTCCCATATTCGTTACCCATATACCATACCTGTTTTGATTTTAAACGTACAATGAAATTTGTCGAGTGCAAGCGGGGCAAAGTGAAATGGATTCATTTCATTTACGAACTCATTCGTTTATAAAATCACTTGTGTATTTCTTGCTTTATTTATTCATTTGCAATAATTTACTTATTAATATTTATTCATTCATTCATTCACTGATTCTCTTATTCATTCTCTATTCATTCATTCATTTTTCTATTTTTTATAAATTTATTTATTCATTTAACTTGTTGTTTGTTTATTTTTTCCTTATTAATTCATTTTCTCGTTTATTTACATATTCATTTGATGAAAGCTACTGTTAATTATCAAATAGTAAATGTTTCTATGAAAAAATGTTTTTTTTTTTCACTTTGCACCATGGTTTTTTGAGATGAACATTTTTCATCTTTTTTTTTTTTTGAAGATACAAAATAAATGCCAAAAATTAAAAGAAACATTTCAATGTAAGTTGTATCACAAAATACATTATTTCTTCTTTAAGTAAAATAAGCTTCAGAGCAAATTTTCAACTTGCTCATTTGGTGAGTTATCTTAAAACTGTTTCACTTTGACCCACATTCGCCTACTCAATTTCTCGAGATCCTACTCAGAAATATAGAACAAACTGCGTTAAAATGCAAAGCGCTACGTCTCTCTAATTGCTGCGTTTATGAAGAAAAATGTAACGCATAATGATTCGAGGGAAAAGGAGTTCTGTTTGTTGTGAAGCGCACAATAATATCTAAAAGGGAAATCATACTACTTACATTGAAATTTGCTCGACAAGAGCAATTTGAAAATAACAAGGCTCAAAATTAATTCACAATACAATTATGGTACTGAAGTTTAGATAGCTCATCATGATAAAAAATGGCTTTACCTATTCTTTACGCCATTCCGCATAGACATTATTATCCCTAAATACTTTAATTGTACATCTCTTTTTTTTTTCTTCTTGATTCTTTTTACTTTTGCTATTGTTGAAATTTTCAAAGGAAACAACTCATTGATTGTTGAAAATTGTTCATCAGCAGTTAAGAGTTTTACTATCTCCATTATCAACATAAAAGCGCATTATGACTTTGCCTGCGTTTAGGCAAAAGACATTAAATCCATCAAAAGAAGGGACAACTGTAATCCATTAGAACTTGCAATTAATTAAACATGAAATAAATCATGCATGCAATATAAGAAGTTTCATCAGTAAAGGTACTGTAGGAATTAGGAGTATGTGAAACGTTATTTTTACTATTTTTAGCATGATTCCAAAGTTTTAACAAGCATATCAAAAGTAAATTTTTAGACTTGATGACTTTTGTTTCAACAGAAAATTTGATGTAATTTCAACATTTTTTTGAAGATACTGATAACAGCCAGAGATATTTTAATGCTTCCTATTCTACACATTGAAACTACTCTACCCCTATTCTCTCAGTCTATTCTACTCATTAAAAATTGAAAATAAGGCTAAAATATTTGATGAATTTTGCGTTTTTTATTTTAAATAAAATTAAGCAACGTGAAAAACATGGACAAAGCTTTATAGAATCTTTTAAATATTACATTTGAATGTTTTTTTCATTTCCTTTTTTCCCCTAAATGCCAAACTTTCTGAAGTTTGACAAAAATTAAAATGGTAACCATTTCTCTTCCCTTGCCATCTTCCATCGCAATTTTAGAAATTTTTTTTTAGGGGAAATTGATTATTATTATGATTGTAATTGTTTTGGTATATTTAACTCCTCTAAAAATCTTAAAGAGATCTCGCCAGATAGGCATTGAAAAAATTTCTGGCAAGATCTCTGATTACAGTTCTGTCCAATTGTATGAAGAGCTATTTTGATTATGATAGTGATAAATCAATCATTAAATTAATATAATAATTCACATTGTGGCGATATTACCAACTGTTTTAACGTCTAATAAAAAAACTTTTGCATTACAAATGTTAATTTTGCAATAGAGGAAAAGTAAAATCTGTCGTATCTAGTAGCATTTTATTCATTTTAATGAAGGAAATTATAGGACTTGGCAATTAAAGAGTAGTTTATTAAACAAAGTTTTTTACAAAGTATCAAACTCAAAGTGTCAAAGGCAAAGCGTCAAAACCAAAGAGTCAAACGGTTACGATTAACAAACAATTTAATCTGTACAAATAAGTACAATCTTGGATTTTATCAGATTCTAGCGTCAGATATTTCTCTCAATTTTCACACGCAGTCTGTAAACATAATGCACACTCTATATTATGTTTTTTGTAGCTCCTATTTATCTAACTTATGTGCAGTAATGCGCGAACTAATTTTAAACCCAAATCTAATCTTATTTATTGCACAAAAATACATTCAATTGCTTGTTATTTATGTACTATTTATTTCACAAAAATAACACTGTATAAAAACTCATTTTCTTTTCAAAAAACATTCAAATTCGTGTGAATAAATTTTTTTTTCTTTCTTCAATATGTTTGGCGTTTCTTAAAATATTTCCACGAAAAATTCATTTTTACGATTCGGACACAAATTCATTCATTCAACCTTGTTGATTCTAATATTTATCTTTTCTTTCCGTGTAAAATTTTGCGCCACGCTCTCTCATATGTAAATATTACATTAGTTTATGTATACTTAACAATTTCCATTTATTTAAAGCGTATCATTCTCAATTTAACATTGTGTGAGCTTTGTTTTTTTCTTACAAAAACACAAATTTGAGCACATGAATAAATATATTCTTCAATTTTCTTAATTATGACGGTTTTTATTTCCTGGAAAAGTGTCGAATACAATCTACTCAAAATGTTGCATAAAACTATGCGAGTTGCGATATTAAATATTTAATATTTAATTATTGTTTACCGTTTTGTTCTAGTATTACGTAAAACTTCGTTACTTACACATAATTTTCTTTCATGCGTATGAACATACTCTCTGATTTGTTTTGGATTGAAAGTTATTTTTGCCCCAACGTTTTCGATAAATTTGTTTTCTGATCAACAAAAAGGAGCAATTTCATTTTGAAAAAAAAACAAAAAAAAAAACATCTATTTCTGCACGAAACAGCCTGCAGAGGATCCTGTATGTTAGATCCTGGTTTCCTAGCATGAATTTTGAAGAACATGGACTCTACGTCTATAAAATACAGTTAAGTTTTTAAGATTTTCAGAAACAGTATTTATATGATGGTATTCGGTAGGGATGCACCGATTAATCGGCAGTACCGATCAATCGGTTATAATCGGCCACTTTGCCGATTTTTAATAATCGGCAAAATCGGACCGATTAATCGGCTGAAAAATATTTTTCAGATATTATTCTTTAAAGTATACTTTCACTAGGAAACTATGATGAATAATTTTATTAACAGTAATAATAATCCTCACAGTTGATATAAAGATTTTTTTTAATTAATTCTCCTACTTTTGAATAAATATACATAGACAATGACGCAACATTTTTCATGTGGCGATAGTTTTCTATTTAGTACAGTGCTTTCAGATAACCTCTAATTTTCAAAGAAAAACGTATTGAATTAAATTGCTACTAATTACTAAAATATATGAATTAAAAGTACTCCTAAATTGGAGTGTTCCCCACACACTCCTCCTCCCCTCCTTTTTTTTATAAATTTTTATTTCCAATTAACATAACTAACAATGTGTTAATAATATTATTGACACTAATATGAAAATTTGTTTTAAGAAATTTGATAAAATATTGAAATTATTTTGTGAAAACTAGGAAAATGGAAAATAAAAATCTTCTCCCAGAAATAAATTACTTACTATTTCTAAACTTGGAATTGTATAAGAGATAAAAAACAGTGATGGTAAAATTGGTAGTAGAAAAACAATTGTCCTTATCATTAATCGGCTCAGCCGATTAATCGGTAATCGGTAATCGGCCAATTTGCTTATCGGTGCATCCCTAGTATTTGGGCTCCTTAACGGACGTATCTTATAAGATATGCCAGTTACGGAGAAAATGCTATTATTTCAATATTTTTTATGTAAATCTTCAAAATGTAACTGCATTTCATAGTAAAGGACATGTTCTTCATTAAGTTTCTGAAATAAAACAAAAATTTAACTCATTTCTAGTCTTTTCATCTTTTGGGAAAAACTGATACACCTGTTACCGTTGAATTGCCCAGTATACAACTAACCTGTTACCTATGTTTGACTTTCTTTAACCTAACGCTAAAGTTGAAAAAAAGACTAATGTTGAAGGCGAAGGAAAATTAAGTGCGTATTAAACTTTTATGAAAATTTAAGAACAAGAGTTTGTTTTTAAAAATGTGAGTACACACATTTTCTATAAAGAATTTAAAACGGATAAAAGCTACAAACAAAAGATGAAAAAATATCATCATTTGGAAAGCTTGAAGCGAAGACGGTAGGCTTATACCTCAACCAAATGACCGTTTCTTTCTGTTTGTAATGATATACCATTACACTTAATGATTATTTTAAGAAACTCAAAATGTTCTGAAGCATGCTTTGCTTTTGTGAGCCTTGTAATTGAAATTCAGGAAAAGCTGCTTAATACGAGGAAGTATGGATTGAAATTCCAAAAATTCCGCATTTGGCAAGGCTGCAATTTCAAAATTAAATTAAGGTTGAACATTATGTGCATGAGTAGAAAAAACGAATTATATTTTTTTTTGCATGCTTTTCAAATGATGTACAGTTCATTTTAAATATCTAATTGGACTTTGAATTATTACAGTACAGATTTAGATATCATTTATGCGAAAATTTTTGGTGGCACCGTTTTAGTTTAACTGCTTATTTTGCATCAGGTATAATTATTCGCATATTTTTGTTTGTTTTTTGACCTTGATCTTGCAAGAGAAACTTTGATCTTTTGAAAGACCTCTCTTAATTTTTTGAACATTAAAAACTTATTCCTTCTTTTTTTTTCTTTCGTAATTTGGCAATCCTACATTTTGATTCTAGTTTTAATAGTTATGGTGGAGAAATTTATTTTTTGGTTCTACCACTTACTTATCTATCAACTTTAATTATTTATTCATCATAATTTCCAGATAAGTTTGATATGGGTGTATATAAGGAGATGCTAAAACGTGGTATATTTCCACTCACCTAAATTCTTTTATTCGCAGAAATATATTTAAAAAAAAAAAGAAAACAAAGTTAAAAAATAAGGCGTATAATATGACTATTTTCGAGCTTGTCGGGCGTGGTTCTTTCATATTGTAAATAATTTCCGTCAAAACACAGCTAATAAAGCCAAAATCTCTGTTACTGAAAAATTCTTTTTTAGAACCCTTTAAAAATACAGGAAAAAGAGAGATTCTCAGTAATAACTTCACGGAAAAATGCTAGTTAAAAAATGTTTAGTGAATTCGTACCATGGGTTCCATTTTTATATTCATCGCACGCAGCAAAACTAGTTTGTTGCACGTTTTATACTCCTGACCATTTGCTTAGTGCAGTATGTTTTATGGCTGTTGATGAACACAGCATTAACTACAGAGCTTTGGTGCGCAAAAAAAATATTTCGCTACTACTGTGAAGATAATCTTGTGTGTGTAAGATACTTGCTGCTTGCAATTCTGTTGTGATTATTTCAGAGTGATAATCATTTGAACATCCAGTTTCTAGTTGTAGTACCTTCTTATGTGAAAAAACTATTCAACAATGAGAGGATTCAAATATTCTAACCTTTTAGGATTGTTGTTGGACATATGAGCCCCGCAGTTACAAAAAACTTTATATAAATAATCGAATACAAATAATTTATTATTTTTTTCTTTCATACTATTGAGACATTGGAATCTTAATACTAGCAGCAGAAAATAATATTGTTATTAAAAAAATATACTGTAACTACCTTTTCGCTGGAAACACTGCTAATAATAGCCTTCTAACCTCTGCTATAGAGGGCTATTATTTGTATATGACTGTCTTAGGTGTTTATATTTGGTCCATTAACATAATCAATGGTGCTTTGTTTATGCATATTAGGGAGTCCTGCATTTATTCCGTCAAAGTACAGAATCTGGAGTAAACTTCTGTCTTGAATAATATTTTTTGTTGTGTTTTCACAAAAAGAGGAAACTTAATTTTTCCAGTGTCAGTCCTCCGTATTTTTTTTTTTTTTTTTTTGTTTTTTGGTTTTAGTTTGCAGTGATCTCCTTTTTAACAGTGTTTGTAGATTTTATGCTGGGCGATTCCACGGTAACAGATGCATCAGTTTCCCCCAAAACAGCCTGAAAAGACTAAAAATTCGTCAGATCCTTGTTTCTTTGCATGAATTTTATGAAGAACGTGGATTCTACTTCTATATAATGCAATTAAATTTTGAAGATTTCCAGAAAAAATGCAGAAATATTATTTTCTCCGTATCGGACTTATCTCGTAAGATACGTCCGTTACGAAGCCATATAAAAGCATCATGTAAATACTGTTTCTGTAAATCTTCAAATTTTAACTGTATTTTATAGAAATAGAGCCCATGTACTTCATAAAATCCATGCAACAAAGCAAAAACTAACGTATTTGAAGTCTTTGAAGACTGTTTTCTGCAGCAATTGATGCTTTTTATCAAAGTGGAATTGTTCTGCCTTAATTTCTTGTAGCTATATACATCACTACCCTGATAAATGATTTCCAGGAGATGCTCATGCATTTTCGCGGGATATTTTTGACAGTGCAGGCTGCTCCTTCTAGATTTTTGACCCTACATGTTTCAGGCTTCTTCAGAACACGAATGCTCCGCAAATTTGCTCTTTGAACAATGTTGACACGTTTTAGCCTATTGAGAAATACATTGAAATGATAATTTTAATTTAGTATTTTAATCACGTAAAATCAGAAGCTTAGTATTCCGAACACTACGAAACTTCTAATGTCTACCACACATTCAATCGGTTTCGACCAAACAAACCTACAGTTCAAAAAACATTTTATATACTTGTTTGCGGTAAAGAATAATCGAAGGAAAAAAAGGAGGACTTATCTCACTTACAGACCCCCCCCCCTCCCCCGAAAAAAAAAACCACTTTGAATCCTTGGTTACGACTGCTATGATCAACCCCTCAGACCAAAATCCTATCATGTTATAATCAATGCATTAGTCGAAAAATCTGGCTACTTCTCACAGGCAAGAATTTTGCCCTGCTATGACTAAGCCACCTGGATGAAAAATTTGCCTCTGTATGACCCCCCCCCTCTCCCCTTTCTGGCTGCATCCTAAAGTTAAACCCCTTTTGAATCTTTATTAAGTGTAATCTCCCTTTACTATTTCATTCCTTTTTCATCACACTTCATGTTCCTTCTTAAAATAAATAAATAAATAAATGTGCGCAGCCATTAGAGGCAAATGACGCGTCTTTACACCATCCACTGTTATGTGCCCCCCCCCCCCCCCACCGGATTAGAATTGCACTTCCTTTTAGTGATGCAGACGCTTTCTAATAACAATATCCATAGTTACCCGAAACAGAAACTTTTTATTTGTTAGATTGGCAGCAAGGTACAAATGCAGTAGCAAAAATTAATAACCAAGCAAGACACTTTCCTAAGCAAAAAAAAAAAAACTCAGCAATTGAATATCCATACGCAACTAACCAGAAACAAACACTGTTCCAGTACCTCCTCGGCAATTATTTTGACGATTCTTTGGCACGCTACGAACAGCTTCGAACAGCTATTCCTGCACAATTCCAGATCGCACGGCAGCAGCCGAAAATGATATGCTGTTGACATCGCCAAGCTGTGGTGTCTCTTGTCGGTGCGACAACGGGATGTCATCCAAACCCCTAATTATCGCATCGGCGCTGATCATGGAGGAGGAATAAGTAATCAGGGACGTTTCCTTGACGATCGGGAAACGTTTGCTACATGGTGTGGGAAGATTGGAGTGAGAGATGGGGACATTGCAGTGAAACACTTTTCGCAAAACCAAGTCGGGCGGTGTAGTTGGAAAAATGAAGCAACATAACCCATAGCTGGCATAAGACAACACCAGCAATAATTTCGGAAGTTTCGATTTTTTTTTATTTGTATCATCTAATGTAAGATATTTTTTTAATTACCTTTTTTTTCCGTTTATTTATATTTTCGTTGTTTTCCTTCCGCTACTTTTCTTAACCGGAGAAATTATTCAAAATTCGTCCATTGCTTTAGTCAAGGACGCAGCGAAGTGGGCGCGTTTGGTTGTGGAATTTCGTATACATGTAGGTGGGGTGACTATTATGACCCTTCCCCCCCCCCCCCCGTCTTCAAAAAAAATCTTGACTGCGTTAGTTTCTTCAGACAGCTATAAATTTACATCCGAAGAAAGATAAATTTAATGAACCATACACATGAAAACCACCGCCATAATGTCCCTTATCGAATTGTTAGAATGCATAAGATTATTAAATTGTACTATTAAATAAATCACTATTACATAGATGATTAAAAAATGTACTTTTAAATAACATTCAATTTGCTTCGATTTAACGGCGTTCTTTCTAAATCTTGATTAAAATAATTATCTCACTAGAGGGATTATATTTCGGGAGTTATTATATTTTTCTCCTTTTTGCATTTTCCTGTTATAGTCATTTATCAGTTTTACATCACTTATCTAAGGTAATCATCCTAATCGTTTCTTCTCCGTTGTATAAAAAAAGCTTAATAACGCACTTAAATGAATACTAGGACCAATCACAGAAAGTTAATTCAAGGAAAGTAGCTCTTATTTATCCGAACAAGGTTTCTTCAAAAATTCGAAAGCAAAAGCAAGTAAAAGTGTAAATTAGTTTTGTCTGGAAAGGAGGCGAAAACAGGTAGTTGAATATTTTTCATAATACCATCTGGAGAAGAAATGCAAGCGACGTGAACACTCTCTTTATTTACTTCAGTTGTTTAAATGTAGGAAATTGTCTGAAATTGCAGTAACAAAGTTGTTTTGAAAATTCTGATGGAAATTCCTGTTTTTTGGGGAACATAATAAATTTAATGCAGATTCAGTAGCAGTTGAAACTGGATTTTGAAAAAAGAAGAGAGCATTTTTTTTTCATTTAGAAATGCATGTTATTAAAATACTGCTATTTACAAATTTCTAAGGTACATCTTTTCAAGGCAACGCATTTAGTTGTTGTCAATTTCGTTGTTTAGTTTTAAGTTTCCAAAAAGCGAGAAATACGAAAACGATTTAAAATGCTTCAGAAAAAATCCTACACGAACACGCACTTATGAAAGGAGAAAGGAAAAACTCTGTTTTTAATAAATTAATTGCTACTCAGTCAATTAATCGCTACGGAAAATATTTCTTTTTCTGTCAGTAATATTTCACTAACTAATTAAATATTAACACATGTAAAATGAATTTATGTTTGGAGCATTGAAATTCGCTAAAATTAATTTTTGATGTATTCATTGCTTATTCCAATGCATTGAAAAAGGAGAACTTGTCAAATTCAATTAAAATAATGGCAATACATTAAAAAATACATTTATCAAATAAAATAAAAAAGGAAACAGAAAAGTGCTTGCATTTCAAAAAAATCAGCTGCTTGACAAATTAAATGTTTTTCGGTCAAATCTATCACTTGTTAAAAGAAGAATAAAAACATTTCTTCTTGGGCAACATTAATACATGCTTTAATTTAAATGTGATGAAACGGGTTCCCCATCGCTTATTTTGCTCATAAATTGGAAATGCATCACTACAAACATAACAATTTTTAACTAACATAAGCATTCGATATTAGATTTCTGTGAGGTGCTTGGATCCTAACTTTAAAGTCATAATTAATAAGTTTAGTATATTAAGGCGATAGTATTTTTTAATTGCGGAATCAACAAATGTAAGTAAAAGATAATTTAAAATCTGAACTGTCACGAATTTCATGTTAAGTCAAGAACATTTACTGAGTTTCTGACTTTAAAGTAATAATGTACGTCCTGAATACTTAACTTAGGATACATTGTTAGATTGACAGGAAGAAAAACCTTTGATGAAAACTAATAAATGCGTAACTTTCAATCTGGCAGACAAAGTATACTTCTTGATAAGTCTTTCCCTGCATTTTCCCACCCTATTCAGCGCTATTTTCCAGTACTCTCTGTATTACTCGAATACTCTTTACCTGCATATTTTAACTAAGAATTAAAGTCTCTCGTATAAATTAAAAATTCAACCTTTTTTTTTCGGAATATATTAAAATGTTTTATCAACTTCGCAGTATGTTTTTAGATTCATAAAATACGAATGCATATAACGTACAGCATATTACTATGTATTGAGCTTCCCAGACATTTGGAGTAACGAGTCACTATAATTTCAGGGCCCTAAAATAATTTCCGAAACGTCAAGGTGCAGGTGCTTTTTGACTGCATCCAAGACCACTCAGATACAATGATATTTTAGTCTTAGTTCCGATTTTGGTTGACCTACCCTCACCGAGTTTCCTCATGTGATATACATAAAAATGAAGATAAAAATGTTACAAACACGACGGTATAGTGTTGTCTAAGCATAAAAGTGGGTAAACCATTTAGGCTGTCACAATTTGAAGTTTCAATAATTAACTAATTTTGCAGCTTTTCCACAGCTATCGTCGTATTAATACTATTAAAATCTGTCCGCGTCTGTCTGTCTGTCTGTCTGTCTGTCCGTCTGAAGCTTGAACTCCTCAAAAACCGCTGAGCGTAGAGAATCAAACATAATACCATTCGATTCGAAATTTTCTAAGGAAGACAATAAGACCAACCGCGTAATTGTACGACGTGAATTAGCTGAGATATTAATTAAAACGTTAATTGAATTCTTTGCACTTTAAAATTCCAAGACATTTATTTCTTTCCGTTGCCATTTTAAACTAAAGCGTTAATTAAATTGTTGAACTATTTAAAATTCCAAGACTTATTTCTTACCGTTGCCATTTTGAATTAAAACGTTAATTAAATTATTGAACTATTTAAAATTCCAAGACTTATTTCTTTCCCTAGACATTTTAAATTAAAGCGTTAAATAAATTATTGAACTATTTAAAATTCCAAGACATTTATTTCTTACCGTTGCCATTTTGAATTAAAACGTTAATTAAATTATTGAACTATTTAAAATTCCAAGACTTTTATTTCTTTCCGTAGCCATTTTAAATTAAAGCGTTAATTAAACTGTTGAACTATTTAAAATTCCAAGACTTTTATTTCTTACCGTCGCCATTTTGAATTAAAACGTTAATTAAATTATTGAACTATTTAAAATTCCAAGACTTTTTTTTCTTTCCGTAGCCATTTTAAATTAAAGCGTTAAATAAATTATTGAACTGTTTAAAATTCCAAGACATTTTTGTATACGTGTTACAAAAAAGTTCTAACAATTGTTTTTATTCTAATTAATGACTGATATTTTTTTCTCTGGTACCATTTTGAAAATGTGTTTTTAAATAAAATTGCAACTGCTGTTTTTAGCAGGGACTTTTTTTTGGCTACGATCCAAATATTAAAACAACTTTTTCGTGTAAAATTTTGCAATTAATTTAACAGGAAGAAAGCGTTTTGGAAATAATTAAAGGGTCAGGGGGAAAAACCACGGTAGTCACATTTGATTCATTTTGAGAAAAACGAAATTTAAACTTTACGAACTCATAAACTTCACCAGTATACTTGTTCTAAAATGACAATAATACATGGACTACAGTGTTTTTTTACGAATATTGTATATACTAAACGAAATTACACTTATTTTTCTAACAGGTGGTAGCATCAGTTTAAATTCAACAAAAAGTTGACTACCGTGGTTTTTCCCCCTGACCCTTCAATTGTTTTTGGTAAGGAATTTTATTTTTATTTAGGAAGAGTGCTAAGTATGCACTACTAGACATCGTCTTTATTTCTGAGGAAGCATGTGCAAATAATTCGATTGACTTTGATGCAGGAAAGCTTTTTAGTGAGCCGCTTTAGCGGGGAGTAGTTTGTCGAAACTTTCCTCGCTACTGTAAAGGCGAGCCGCCTTGACGGCGAGTAGGCTGATTAAAATTTCCTCGCTACTGTAAAGGCGAGTCGCCTTGGCGGCGAGTAGTTTTCTCACACTGCCTTCACTACTACATTAAAGCCCGTGCAACGCCGGGCCACACCGCTAGTTAAAGAAGAAATTTTGCAGATATCTGCAAAACGTCTGCAGAGTTTTTTAGCAATTTTGTAAAACTATCACTTTTTTCTTCGAAAATGTCGAGTTTTGAGTAGAATAAACTTCGTTTGCGCAAAATTAAGATCTAGGTCAAATTTTCAAGTTTTTGTGAAGTAGAAATTGTTTTAGCGACCGGAAGAGAGAGTAATCCGACTGCTTCACCCAGAACGCTCATCTGTAATTGCACCATTTGATTTCCCTGTATTGTGATGTACATATGAAGAAAAAACTTGAAAATTTGGCTTCTATCCAAAACGCCGTTTCAAAACATTTTACTCCAAAAACATTTTATTTAAATCAATCCGGGATTTAAAATGTACTATAACAAATGAAAATTGATAACGAGGATAATTACATCGTTGATTTAAAATAAAAACTTTTAACAATTGATTTGATTGAAAAAAAAAAAGACATTACTTTCCGGTCCCACCAATATTTTGACGAAGGGGAAACCTCAGGGGAAGGGGTTTTGGCGGAAGTAGGTTGGCGCTGAGTTTTAAATTATAGTCATCGGAGCAGCATGTGGTCAGTAATTTATGGGCAGTAAGCCGACTCTAAGCAGCATTTTTTTGCCGCTAGGCTTACTTCACCTGGCCAAAAGACCCTGAAAACTATAGACCTTTTTGAAAAGGACAACAAATATAGTTTTAATTCATGTATTACAATGTTGAAAACGCAATATATGAGATTTATAGCAATATGACCACTTGTATCAAAACAGCCAATTATTGTTATCTAATTTTGTATAGGTAAATTACACCCTCAGTGTACTCATACATATATAATAACAAAAAGATGTGTGGCCGCATCTTAACTGCACTTTGGTCAATCTGAACAGTTCAGGGGAATCCTACACATGTATCTGTCTCATTGATCTGAAATTTTCATGTCGGGCGGGCCCCCACTGTAAAAAAATTGTGTGACCGTACTCCGTAAAAGTGGTAGCAGCATAGCAATATAGTAACTTATCTGGTAAAACTGGTGTAATGTTACTCATCGTTCCTAACGTTTCACCAGTTGTATCATTTAATTTACTTCATTGCATTGGAGGCAGCTTTGGATGCAGAATGCTGCCACCGTTTTTTCGGAGTATGGTTTTTTCGCAGTGCCGCATTTCCTATAATACAGTGAACTCTCACTTATACACCGCCTCATTTATGCGCCTTTTTCACTTCTACGACGATTTTAAATAGTCCCAGCACATTCCATAGCAAAATAACGATAATATCATTTGTTTATGCGTCTCTCTAAAGATAAATATTTCACTTATGCGCCGAATTTTCCGTAAAATGTAAAAAAAAAAATATCTATTTTCTTTAAAAAATAAGCATTTTTCTTCACTTTCCTCTTTAATCTTTTGCCTTTATTACTCACGGAAGACATTTTTCCGCATGTACTAGAGTTCGGAGAGGGACTATTACCTATTATGGAACATTTTAAAGGGAACAGTTTGCAATTAGGTATGCTAGAATGTTTGTTTTCTCTTTATCATTGTAGTTACGTTACAGTAATTGCCAAACCGTAGTAATATGCCCCTTGTATATAAAAACATTCTTATTTATTCTCTCATTAGAACCTATATTGCGTTTTAGTCCTTTAAATAGGCTTATTTACTTATACGTCTCTCTCACTTATGCGCCTTTTTCTGTTGGTCCCTTGGGCCGGTGCATAAGTGAGAGTTCACTGTATGTAGATTTTTGCTATTCTTATAGTACAAAGTATAAATGTGTTTATTATTTACAGTGTTTAGTTTATCCTCCTACACTGTTAAGAAATACAGCAGTACTACTACAAAATCTTGAATAGACTGGACTTCTACACTAAAAAAATACTGTAGAACTACTACAAAATCTCCAGAAACTGGATTTTCATAGTTTCTACACTAAAAAAAATACTGTAATACTACTACTATTAAAAAATATCTACTAAGATGGACTTTCATAAAGGTTTACACACCAAAGCAAAATAAAACGATAACTGCAGTGCTACTGGAAAATCTCAAGAATCAGCACTAAGTTTTCTGAGTAACGGTGTAGCTTCCTCTTAAGTAACGTGGTCAATTTTATTAAAAAAGAAGTTGAAACGTTACTAGAAAAGGTTATGGACTCCTAGTTTAACAGTGTTTTTATAGTACTGTAGTTTTTCTACAGTGTAGTAATGATACTGCTTTTTCTTAACTAATACTACTTAAAAAGGAGCTGTATCGTTATTAGAAAAGTGTATCGAATCCTAGTTTCCTAGAGAATTTTCTGTTAGCATTGTCAACTTGTTTTTTACAGTGTATACAAGCTCATATAACTGATTCTCTCCTAATAAGGCAAAACAAATTGAGGAAATTGAAAAACCTTCCAACCAGCTGATTTGTGAGCAAACTGTTTCGCAGAAGGGGAAAAAGAAGCTCAGGGTACCATCACGGCGGAAGTAGGCCGTCGCTTAATTTATTTAAAATTACAGTCATCGAAGCAGCATGTGGTCAGTAATTTATGGGTGGTCGGCCGACCCCGGGGGAAATGGCTAGTTGACCCTCTTGGCGCGCAGGAAGGGGGGGGGTAGAGACGCTTTCCCATCCTAATACGCCATGTGGGATCTGCGGGCCGGATTGAACTCGTGGCAGGCTGTAATTATGCAGAATTATCCCTTGCGTCTCTGGCGCACGTTGTGCCGTGGGACAGTTTAAATTAAATCCTTTGTGTGTCCGTTTCGATTTCACGTTCGATTGCTTTCTCCTGGTCGTATCAAATCTGCGTTGACGCGAGAATGTATTCTGCAACATAGGTAGCCTAGTCACAAAATTGTACATCCGTTAAAATGCATTACTGAATCAAATCGCTGTCCAGGAACGAAATTAATATTAACAAGAGCTGTGAATCCCACGATAAGGCGAATGGAAATTCAACCCTCTCTTAACAAAAAAAAAAAATGCTGTTAGCAAAATGAAACTTAAATAAAATAAATCATGAAAATAAAAAGTATAACCAAAGAGAAACTCACTGCATAAGAAAATTCTTTCACATTGTAACGAATACTAACATTCAAGTGAATTGCAGCGAAATCCTGTTATAATGAACTTCAACTATCCGATAAAAGAGTTTAGTATAACTGAGCTTAAAAATAAACATAATTGCGATTCCTACTAAAAACACACTACTAATAAATAATTTAACTGATGAAAAAAAAAAAAAACATTTCACCATGAAAAAAATTTTAGAGCCAATGGAACAAAGTGTGAATTTAATAGTATATAGTTCGAATCAAGTTTTATAGTTGGTTGTCTTCTTCATTGATTTGAGTAAAGTGTAACTGATTTTTAGCATGATTTGGAAAAATCTATCATTCAGTTTATGGTCTTCCATAATTTGTCAGTAGGTAGGCATGATTTTAGCCCTCATAATTTATGGGGAAAAGAGTAATTTTAAATTCGCCCATAATTTGAGGCACAATTTAACTGATTGTTTGTTTCTCCATCATTTAGAAGAAGGTGTAACTGGTTTATAATTATCTAATCAATTAAATAGGAGCCTGGTTTTAAACCTTATTTCCTAGCCGAGCCAATATTTAGAAAAGTGCCAATTTGAAGTTGGAGTTTTCTGAAAAAAAAAATTTTTTTGCAGAAAAAAACTAATATTGGATTTTAAATCTAAATTGGGTCTAAATGCAAGAAAGTAAAAGGGGGGAGGTCAAGGAAGTTATTTACCCCCTCCTTAGATTACTCACTTTTAAGCCGTTACAGATCTGATGAATGTTACAGATCTGATGTTAATATGAGCTACATATTTGAGTTTATGCTTTCAGTCTTCGTTGGCATCTCTAAATATGATATCATTTCCTTGTATTTTTAACATAGAATTAAGATAATTATATTAAAATATATATATTAGGCTAAAAAATAAAATTTC
>JAXGGA010008235.1:0-58055 GCA_038373865.1 Uloborus plumipes
GTAGTGTAGTTATAACGTATTATTAAAATTGTGTTCTAATTTTGTTTAATTCCCACTTTAATTCCTGACATAAGGCTATTTGTAATAAAAAGAATAGCTTTTCAAAAGTAAACAGTAAGTTCTGCAGTTGAAAAAACCTTAATACTCTTTTATTGAAACAATAAGAAACAAATTGCATTTCAAAGCAGTCTTTAATCTTGTCACTTTCATTCAACGCTTTTTCACAATTTCAAAAAAAAAAAAAAAAAAAAGAAATTGCAAATGCAACTCTGTCTATGCAAATTTTGAAACAAGCCTAAGTGTATTATAATGAGCTTTTAATACTGAACAATGTAGGGGAATGTGGGGCCAAGTGAAATGGTGATATATCTACACAGTTTGCAGAGCCACCTATCAAGCAATATTTTAACTAAGTTCCTAGACATATAGTTGATTCCTACCAAATAGCAAGTAGTTCCAAAGATCAACGATAAAAATTAAATGAGCCATTTTCAAAATTTGCTACCTTTATTGTAATATTCATGGTTTTTCAAAACTATTTCTTGTTATTATAAAAGGATAAAATTTTTGTAATTATCATTTAATCTATTAATTGAGATCTACTGATGTCCAGTGCAGTCTTTATTTGGTTTAGATTAGGCATTTTTTTATTTTAAATGTTCAATGTAATCTGTCAAGTGTACGCGGGGCAAAATGAAATAGCTCATTTCGTTTACTTATTCGTTCATTTATTAAATCACGTACTTATTTCTTCATGAATTACTTTATTTACATTCTTTTACTTAATTATTTACTTATTTACTCATTCATTAACCCATTTTTTATTTCATTCTCTATTTTATTCACTCATTTATTTATTCAATTATTTACTTATTAAGTAGATAAAATTACAACGTATTCATTCATAATTATTTTTGTCATTATTTTACGCACTCATTTGATGAAAATTACTGTTTATCTTCGCATAGAAAATTTTTCATAACAAAATTATTTTGTTTTTTACTTCACCCCATGATTTTTTGAGGTGTAAATTTTCTACATTTTTTTTAAAGTACAAAATAACTGCTAAAGATGAAAAATAATATTTCAACGAAAGTTGTATTGCAAAATACATTATTCCTTCTTTATGTACAATAATTTTTAGAACAAAATTCCTATTGGTTCCTTTCGAAGTAGGTACGTGAATGAACTTAATTATTTCACTTTGCCCCACATTCCCCTATCACATTATCCATCTCCCACGTTTTACTCAAAAATTTGAATTTCACTCCTTGTATGTACATACTTATGCACACACATTATATGTATATCTTATGTATAATGCCTTCTGTGTCATCAAAAAAATTCAAGTAGCTTTATATATTACTTTTTATTTAAATGTATTTAATTTTGTGTTTTCAGATTTAAGTTGCATATATTTGTTTAGTAATTCATTTATATATATATATATATTTTTTTTCAATGTTAGACAATGTTCCTATTTGCATATGCAAACAACGTATGCAAAAGATACTGAAATTTATATTTAGAAACTTTTTTTTTTTGGCAAGCATTCCACCAAACATTTGCGTAGAGCGTCTGTGTCTGACCGCATAAGTCATACGGACGTATTTAAAAGTAAGGAATCAGCACCATTGCTTTTACTGGCATTTGTCCATACTGTGCAGTCATGGGTGCTGCATGCTTGGGAGAAAGTCTCTAAATAATCTTCACAGGAGGGTCTGAGGAAAAAAATGCATTTTTTTCCTTTGGTTTAAGTGGCTACTTTTTTATGTTACATTAAAGTGTTTTTCCATTACTTTTGTTTCTAAATATTTGTATTCTATTAGCTTTTTTTTCACTTTTTAATTTTATTGTCACCAAAAATGTATGCAGTTCAAGTTTTCTAAGTACTTTTTCATTTATGAATCCTTATTTTTTGTGCATGTATGAATATTTGTTCAAAACAATTGTTTTAAAGTTATTTTGTTTGTCTCTAGAAAATGAAGGACTTTTATAATTGGAATTCTTAATAAATTGGATGCATTGTTGAATCTGAGATCTTTAGTAAGTTAATGTTTATTTGTTCAAATTTTTCTTCAGTCATTTGAAACTGAAATTTTGATACTGTAGAAAATTTCTTAACAAATGTTTTTTTTTTTTTTTTTCATATCTAAAGGTGGTGGTGCTGTAAAAATGCTTCTGTTTGCAAGAATCAATTTACCTGGAATATGTGCACAAATTGCAGAGTACGTGCAAGGAGGGATAGTAGAGACCAAGAAGTAAGTTTCTTAAGTGTTTATTAACTTCTTGCTGCAGAACATCTAATTTACTTAGTTTTTTTGACATTTATTTATTTCTGTAATAGTTAATGTTTTTTAGATTCAAATGTTCAAAACTTAATCCCTAACTTAAAATTATGAAAGAAATTTGTAGGTTTTCAAATTTTCCTCCTTGTATTTTTTTAAAAATGTATAATTTAAAAACTTATTTAAATGTTCCTTATAGTAAGATGTGCTTCTATTAACTGCAGAATTTATTCATAATTTTAGAATTGATATGAAAATGGGGTTATTTTAACCAGGGGTCAATCCAGGATATTTGACCAAAGTCCTGTTTTTGGAATTTTGTGAAAACTAATTCGTAATTTTGTGAATAATAGTTATGGCAAGAAATATTCCTAATCGTTCTTTAAACTCAGAAATCTATGAAGAGCCAGTTTTCAAGAGTGGGATTTTGTTGAAAGGTCCATTTTTGAGTGACTGAATTTTGTGAAGGGTCCTTTTTTGAGTGACTGAATTTTGTGAAGGGTCCTTTTTTGAGTGACTGAATTTTGTGAAGGGTCCTTTAACGGACCTAATTCTTCTCTAGATTGACCCCTGTTTTAACTAATATTCAAGACACACTTTATGTATGTTATGTTTGTTTGATTTTGATATGCATTTGTCAGGGTTGAGGTTTTGGACAGGAAAGGTGGGTTTACTGTCCAGAACTGTATAAAACTATCTCAAATTGTCCGAAAGTATCTTAAACTGTCCAAAAGCTATCCTATAGCTAAAGCTATAGGGATTTAATCTAATCAACATGTATTTACTGCATTAGTTGTAATGTATAAATATAAATATTAATAAGTTCTAATTGATAAATATTTGATAATATTTTTCTCTGAAAAATTAAAATTAAAAATATTAATACTGATATTAAAAGTAAAAAAGTACATTCGCCAATAGCACTACTACTTAAAATTTACATATCTAACTGTTGGTAGTGCTATGAAAAGAAATTTGCATAACTACCAAAATAATAAATTTCAATTATATTTATAACTCAAGAAAAAAAAAAGAAAAAAGCTTTTAAACGTGTAATATATTCATGAGGAAAAATGGTACCAACTTAAAAAAAAAAATATTCTGCATGATATTGTTTAACATGATGCTTAAACAATAAAATAAAAATTAAAAAATTAAATCAATTGCTGGATATTTTGAGCACCCTCATATACATATCTTAGTGGAAAGTTTGGCTACTATTAAGAACAAAATTACTTAAACTCCCTGCCAATTGAAATTTTTAGTGAAGAATTGCAATTTCTATGTAGCCACATTAAAATCGGCAGCATAACTTAAATGTATTTTTAAATACATATTTGAATATTCACTCAATAAATAATTTCTTACTTACTTTTTAAAATCAATTAACTGTATCTTCAGTAGATTTTATTATGTTTTTGACACTTACTCACGAAATACAGTTTCGCTAAAATTTAGTTTTGGACAGGATGGTTAAAAGCATGGGTTTTTCCATATTGTCCAAAATCTTCCCAACCCTCTATGTATATGTTTTATCATAATGTGGGAAAAAAAAAAAAAAAACTTAAATCAGGCAGTTATTTAAACCAGCAGTGTTTAAAGTTTTTTGGTTACTGCTTTGAATTTTGTGTTACATTTTATAATGTAAAAGAGGTTAGCAAGTTTCTGACACTTGATAGTTTTTGGCAGTTTAAGCAACCATGGTTTGGTTTAAACTGTCATATGAAAAACCTCTAATTGTACAAATATTGTAATAGTGTGACCATTGACATCTTGTGCAATGCGTTAATGAGAAAGTTGATAAAAGAATGTGGTGAAATATTAATGTAACTTTATTGATTAACTTTGATACTTACCTGAATTTTCTATATGTATTAGTGTAACAGCTGATTTTACTGCGCTCCATTACAAAAAAAAAAAAAAAAATCATTATGAAACATCAACTTAACTCATTGTTGTATTTTATTTTAATTATTTTTATTAGTGTGTATCGTATCAGCTAATTTTTCTTTTTATTTGATACACTGCAGTGTACATATAATATAGTTAAATCAAGGTAGAGAAAAAATTTTAAATTAACAAACTCTTAAAAAATAGTGTTTAAATTTTGAAAACACTTACAACTATTGCTGCAGTAGTGAATGAAGTTCAAATGTGATATAACAGCAAGTTTCTTTGTGTATTTACATAGAGGTTTATTTTAAAAGTTTAAATATTGCAAGAAATTTAGACATGGTGAAGGAAAATAGTTCACATTCCTAGAAAAAAAAAGTTGTTACACTTTTCATGTATTTCAATTTAGGTTATATCAAGCAATTATGAAACATTGTGTTTATGATTTCTTGAATTTGTTTTTATTTAAGTTATATGATTACCTTTTATATAACATGAAATTAACTAACATTGATGATACTAATAAAAAAAAAAAAACCTGTTAATGCATTTAATATTATATTTTACCAGAGCAGCCAGTAAAATTGTTAATACGAAGTGATGTAGAAAAGTCAAGCTGAATTTCATTATCTACCTTTGGAATTTCAAGCGAAAACTGAAGTACCTCAAATGCTACACATTGCAGTAAATTATAATAAAGTGCAGCTGCAGTATTAGGCAACTTAGTTGTATTATTGCATTTATTCAAGAAAATCCTATACATTTTAAGTAGGCACCCAGAGATGGGGAATGTTTTGATACTTGAGATTTTGGCTCAATCTCCAAATTTCAAACAGTTACTATTTCATTCTGACGATATCGGCATAGCCGAAAAAGTTTTGTGGACTGAATGTTCTGTTATTTTGAGCATACTATTGAACTTAAATTTGCTAAACTAACGGTAACAGCATAGCTAGTATATATTGTAGAATTTGGCTAGTTCGGATTCAGTAATGATTCAAACGGAACTATGCAGTTTTGTGGGGTTTTAGTGAGCGGGTGTGGTTTACCCTCTTGCATTTAATGTTAATTAAAATTATTCTAAAAATAACTTTATTAATACAATTAGCTTCTCATGATTTTCTCAGCATTAAATTAGATTCCTGTTAGTTTAAATCAATTTTTGATGTCAGAATACCAACTCTGTAACATAATATAGTTTATGTGATAGTTTTGTAAATTGTAAAAACTATGAAAAACCTTTTAATACATTTCTAAACTTTAACTACTTTATTTTCTAAAATTAAATGCCTGAGGGGGTTCGGGATCCAAAAAAAAAAATCCATAAATTATGCATACCTTTGTATATTAGGTATAGATATTTCAAGTTTTCTTACTACATTATTATTATTGCTATTATTATTTTGGCATTTTGACATTAGTAATGCTTAATTTTGTGCATTATTTAAAACCAAATTTGCTCATTTTAAATACCTAGGTGTATATTAATTGTTCATGTTAATTTTATTGGTCATGAATGAATTGTTTTTGGAAGGCAATAAAAGGCATTGGATGTATCTTGAACTTATATTATTTATTTATTTATTATTGCTTTTTTTCAGGAGCTTTTGACAGTTTGCAACTATTGCAAACATTTCATTCACATGGGTTGTTCACATCTACCTGGTACAAAATTAAAAAAGTGTAAGTGATTTATGTACACATATATGTATACATATATATATATACATTTAATATTTTTGCAATTTGAGTTTAAGGAATTTTGCTTTTGTTGTTGTAGTATTAAAACATATTTTTGTCATTTTACGCTTTTAGTATAAAAGCATGAGTATTTTTGTACTACTGTATAAAATTTATGAACACACACACACACACATAAATATATATATATATATATATATATACCGTAAAATGGGGTGTATAGGAACAGCGGGGTCAATCGGAACAAAACTTTCCGACCGTACAAAGAAATTCTTCATAAATATACTATTGGGTATTTTTCGCCATGAATTTTTTTTAGTAAGGTAAGATCATAGGAAGTAGGAAAAAATTACTTTTGTCAATCTGGCAACGCTATTGGCTTCTAAGGAGGGCTGCACGTGGAATGCTAGAAAACATCACATTTCCATAGACTGCAAAACTTCATATGCAAGAACAAACCTTCTTATATTTAAAAACTAAGAGTGGTATGTTTCAATTATACATGTATCTGAACAACAGAATACCGCATTAGAATTTACATTTTTTATAAATTGTGTCATAAAAATGAAGAATTCTGAAAAATGCCATGGGAAAAAATTTGCGGGGTGAATCAGAACACTTAGTTCTGTTGCTCCAATTCAAACTTACTTGAAGGAAACTGTTTAAAAATCAAGATTCTAACCCCAATTCTTCTAATCAAGACAAGGACAAGGATTTATTACTGTTTATCCCTTCTCGTGAGCAACTAGATCTTAGAATGACAAAAAGTTGCAGATTTCAAAAGATTTTTTCTCCAGGAGACTTCTTTTTACTTAAAATACGAGGGGGAAAGTCACATAGACTTTATGTAGTAAAAACTTAGCACACAGACAGTGATGAATAAGCGGAAAAATCTTTCAGGACAATCCCCGAAACCCAGAGATTTCAAGAAACTAAAGAAAAGGCAGAGTTCATCCCAGGAGATGTTATGAAAAAATTTAAGCCAAGTCACAATTGCTAGTTTTAAGGACAAGTACATATTTGTGGACAATATGAGTGACTTCCATTCATGTTAAATCTTTGTATTTCAATTCAAAAACATTTCTTAAAAATACTTTTCATTTTTCATAAGTTCAAAATTATTTTGAATTTTGACAAATTATACACGTTTACTGGTACTGAAATTATGCATTTATTTGACAGTAATTATCTGTTCTTATTCTCCCCCATCAATATTGCTCATGTTTGTGAGACCTATTACAGGTTAAAAGTGAAAAAAATAAAAATTTTAACATGTGTTCCGATTGACCCCTATCAGCAGGGTTTTTCGGAACACCCATAATTTCCTATATATTTTAATAATAATTGTTCAAAATGCTTTGTCTTCGCTTGGAATATCAAAAGTAAAGCAAAACCAAAGTTTTTACCCAAAAAATTAATCATATCAGAGAAAATTCGGTTGTATACCTTTCGTTATAGATTTTGTTAAAAAATGCAACTTTCACACCTTTAACGGGTCCTGAATAGTCTTCCAACTGCCACTGAAAATTGCCTATTTCCTTAACTAGTATTAAGCATCACTTATCCCACACATAGATATTTCCAACTTCAACTTCTTTGAAATTAAAATGTCTTTTGCATTACAGTATGTAGTGCACAATGGGAAAGATTTTAAGAGAAATTTAATCTTTTTTTTTTTTTTTTTGGGGGGGGGGTCACATAAGTTATACCCACAGTATTCAGAAAGAGGTGTCACTAGTGTAATTAATTGTGTCATCTATTTAATAAGCAGCAGTTTCTCAGTGACTTATATGTCCTTGTCTTTATTTCAGACAGTTTGATTTTATAATCTAATTTTTTTTACTCTTAATTTTAGCGACTTACCAAGTAGCACTGTGGCAGAGTGTCGAGTACTAGGCCTTTTACTACTTGACCGAGTACCGAGTTACAGAGTACACCTTTTGACACCTTATTGCACCATAAAATACAATTATTTTGACTATTAAAATATTTTCATATCGTTTTTTATTTTAAGCATTGCCTTACCCAAAATAGTTAACCTTTTACTTACAACTATAAAAATTACTTAACCCTTTGGATCCGGGCTGTTCACATAGAAATTTTTTTTTCAAGCCAGGTAGTATGATAGTTGAACCACAGATTTCTTTTCCATTGAAAAGAGAAGGTATAAACTGTCGTACTAGATGTATGAAACCTTGAAAAAATCCCCGCCTCCAAAGGGTTTGAGTGAAAATTTCAACCTCGTCCTCTAAAGAAAAAGACTTATGGTACAACATGTGTACCTTTCGGTTCCTAAAGGTTAATTTTATGTTATCACTATACTTGCATCTGCAAAACGATGGTTCAAAAAGTTTGCAATTTAAGTTTTCAAATGATTCAAAATGAAATATTATTTAAAGGCTTTTTGTTATCAGTCTATTCATTTTAGACATGAACTGTTCCTGGTCAAAGGTGAATTTAACACAGTAATATGTGATATGAAAAATATGGTGAAATATTTGAGAAAATATGGAACAAAGCGATAGTCAAATTCTGTAGTCGATGTAAGTTCTGCATCACTGCAATCATATTACTTATATTTAGAAGCACACACAAATGCACATTTATGTATTTTTGATTTAATGTGATTTTATGCATTGGTGAGTACGGAGTACTTGGCAAATGAGCCTGGTACCGAGTATTTACCAATTATTCTGTACCTCACTACTTAATTTTATTACTGGTTGTATGCTGTACTATATATTGCAAACAGCTCCTGTTTGACCATGGTCAACCATGGTTTAAAAAAAAATGTATTTTTAGTTTTTAAGTTTTTCTGTCTAGTACAAGTATTTTAATGTCATGATGTTTTGTAATTTCTTAATTTTCTAATTTCTTTTGCAGACTCTTGGTCGTGTTGCTCATGTGTAGAAAAACCAACAATGCGGTTCAAAAGTAACAAAGTTACTGGTACTGCTGAAGCAGAAGGAAGTCCTGAGAAGCAAGAAAGCTCTTCTTCTCAAAGTGCCACGCCTTTTTGTTCAACGAAAACGTATGTTGAAAAATATTTCTTTTTTGCAGTATTTAATAATGATTTTGGGTTGAAAAACAGTAAATCATGTTTCCCTTGACAAGAATTTATTTAATTTCTTTTGAAAGACTAACTCATGTTTTTTAAATTTATTTTTCCCTGTTAATTGTTTTGAGGAACAAAGTGAGCCTCTAGTATTAAGTACTCTTTCACATTTCAGTTAAAAAAATTCTTGACTAACAATTATCTCTAAAAAAACTATATTTGATAAGCATCATTCACTTTTTGTTAGCATTGTCCTTAATTACCATGTTTTAAATTTTATGGCTCTCCTTTTTTTTTCATTTGAATTATATTTCTTTGCAGCCCTCCTTCCTTTTTTAAGTTTTTCTTTTGCATGTTGAACTACAATGCACCATAAAAATTAGCCAAACAACCTGAAGTATTAAATAGGAAATTTTCTAAGTTTTGGCTCTTTAAAGTTGTCTGTTTGGCATATGTAGCCTATCATTTAAAAAGTCTAAAAAGCAAAAACATCTACTGTTTCTGAAGAAATTTCTTTCAAAATTAATGATTTTTCCTATTGTTGTTTCTAATGCTGAATAATTATTCCATTACTAGTTATGAACTAAATTTCCTGAGACTTAACAAATTGATTGTAGTAATTAGTTTATAATTTTAAGATCTTAAATGATAGTTGATTTTATATGCTTGTAGCCTCTTAAGGAAAAGAAACTTCATATTAAGGTATGATGGCAGGTTTTTTCAAGTTTTATCAGGGAGAGTGGGGGTGCAAGCACAATGCAATTTCATCGGAAAATAACAGAAACCACGGCCACTTCTATTCAAATACATTGATTTCTCAAATGCAGGGAGGGGCAATTGACTCCCCTAAATGACGGGCCTAATGGTATGTTTTAACCTATTTATGAACAGTGGGAAAATTAAGAAGCACTTTCCCCACTCTCCATATGTAGACCTACACATTTTTTTTTTAAAGTTAATTCTAATTAAATGTGCTTAAATTTACAGTTTACAATCATTAATAGTCTTTGAATGTATACTAGTAAGATTTTCTGTATATTATTAAAAACAACAGGGGCGGACTGGCTAACTTTGGCCCAGTCGGCAAGATGACATTTTGGCCCACCTTCGTATTATTATTATTTTCAAATCATTTATTATCATTATAATCAAATATTACATTAATCATCGTATTATTATTATATTCAAATCAACTTCTAATAGTTGCCAAAAGTTGTCTTTGGTGATAGTTAGCTTTTGTGCAAATTTTAAGGAAAATCGGTTAATATCTTCAGGGGCGCTGCGATCGCAAAGTTTTACCATAGCTTTAGGGATTTTATGGTTAAAATGTGAAAAACAATGCCGTTAGCTAATCTCATTGCATTTTTTTTTACCATAAGATATATTCGTGCATTCAAAGCATATGAAATACCTCAAAAAATTATTTTGTATGATCTATTTATATTTCAAGCATCTTAAAAAGAAATAAAACAGTGAAAAATAGTGATTTTTAGGACAATAATTAACCAGCATTAAACAGCATTACTTAAAAATAAATGAAATATGTTTTAAAAATATGTACAAAACGTACATGATACGAAAATTTTATGTGTCACAGTTTGAGCTTTCACAAAAAATCTTTTTTATTTTCAAAGAAAGGCAGTTTTTTTCGAGCCTTTAAACAAAGCACGAAAGAAACAATCCCTCGTTTCTACTCCACTTGTGGTCAGTGATACATCCGTCACCATCTTTACGCTAGATTCCACGGATTGAGTGTGACAAGTAAATGCTCACATGTTTCAAAGAAAATGGGGAGCATCTCAGGTTTTTAAGTCATGCAGCTCGTCTTCAAATAGCATCATTGTTATGGGAGGTTCTGTTATTAGCACGTTTTAACACTGCCAATTTATAAAGTCTGCATAGTCGGAAGAAAAGTTAATCTCAAAAATGGAAAAAAGTGTGGATGTCATTACTATACACAGAATTAGGGTTTCTTACTCTTAAAATTTGACGAGAAACTAACTGCCGTACGTGGCTTCGATCATCATTTAATATTGCCAGCAAAATATTTTCAGTATATACAAAAAAAAAAAAAAACTATTCTCTGAATAACTGGCCCGATGACAGTTAACAGGGCGTCTGGTAAATAATGCGAATGGTAGAATAACTTGCCACAAGTTTCGTGCACCATTCTTGCATGATGAGTTGCACTTAATGATAAACCAGCAAGGTGCACATTTAACAATGACTGAAACAAGCATTTTTAAGTTTGCTGTCCGATATTCTGTGCCGATGTTCAAGCGCAAATTTGATTGACTGTCATGAGCCATCTAGAATGACTCCAGGAACTAGGTACTGTTTCAGAAAGATGTATGGAGCATTTGGCACTAATAACGGCTTCAAATATTTCCAGTAAATATTTCTGGTCTGTTCTTAGGTCAGCTCGGCCGATAGTTGGCATGTTTGCATATTGCACTCAACTGCCTCATATTTCACTATAGTTAGGGATTCGCAGCCTGTCAACATTTTGCCAATAGGACCGCTGAACCCACGGGGACCAGTTGTTCATTCATCTGAGTATTTTACTATGTGGAAAAGAAGTAATTCAGTGCCATGAAGCTGACATATTAACCAATGCAATGGTCTATTAAAAATGTTTCTTTGTATTAAAAGACGTTATATTTAGCCACCTTTGCTACTCACAGAACCTCCCATAACAATGATACCATCTGAAGACGAGCTTGCTGTTTAATGTTATCATATGTTAGCAGTTTCATAATTTTTATGTCACATTCTGTAAAAAAAAATCAGTTTTTACTTAATATTGTCCCAAAAATCACTATTTTTAACTGTTTTATTTCTTTTTAAGATGCTTTAAATATAAATATATCATACGAAATAATTTTTTGAGTTATTTCATACGCTTTCAATGCACGAATATATCTTATGAGTAAAAAAATGCAATGAGATTAGCTATCGGCATTGTTTTTCATATTTTAACCGTAAAATCCCTATAAAAGCTATGGTAAATTTTTGCAATCACAGCGCCCCCTGAAGATATTAACCGATTTTTTTCAAAATTTGCACAAAAGCTAACTATCACCAAAGACAACTTTTGGCAACCATTAGAAGTTGATCTGAAAAATTTTTTATTTTTCGCCCCACCCTAATGTAGAGGTATCAAGTTGGTCAACAGTTAGTCGAAATTTGCTTTTTAGAACAGGGAGAAAAATTTCGTTCATTTCCGGAGTTTTTTTTTTTTTTTGGGGGGGGGGGGGGGTTTCAGAGAGATTCTCATGACTAAACATCGTACGCCGTAATCCGCGTATTTATTGCAGGCAGGATAACCTTTGTCTGATCGTGAGAGCCTCTTGAATTTTCGTTAAGGAGTACAAAAATAAGTTTCAATCGTTCATTTTTCAGCTCGGGCCCTTTTTCAGTCTTGGGCCGAATTCCATTGCTCTGGTCCCCTGAGCTTCCCCAATGGGAGAGCCGTAACCCCAGGGCTCTGAACATAGAGGGAAACTTGAGAAGAGATTAAAGTATTCACACGTGGATTTCAGCTATCTACATTGGCGATTGGCCCCATAAGTAGGAAAGAAATACTTAATGTTCTCAAATGTTTTTGCATTTTGTAAATATATATTTTCAACCTTTTTTTAAAAAAATTTTTGAAGGAAACCTTAGGTTTGATGTGGCCCACTCAGCAGTTGGCCCAGTCGGGGATCCCGACCAGCGGACCGGTGCCAGTCCGCCCCTGAAAAACAATTTACGACTTTTGAAGAAAATTGGTTCATTTCAGTAAAACATGTATATGTAATTAAAATTTTAAAAAGCTATAAATTTTCATACGTTTAAAATACGAGCAAGCAACTGCAAGATAAGGTTGAAATTTTTACTCCCACCCTTAACCAATAAACATTCATCCTTTTCCTTCTGCTGAAATATAAGCAAAAACATAAAACAAAAGCCATACATCACACCCTCTTAATGACTAATTCATCTGAAAGACAGCAACACTTGCATTTTAGTGTACACGTTCTTGTTTTTGTGAAGTTTTTTTTTTTGAAATTAAAAACAACTTCTAGTGAACAAAACTTTTAATTATTGATTCATAATCATATATGCATTCATAAAAAAAACACTATTTAACTGAATATTAACTGATATGAAACTTTGCAGAATCATTTATTTTGTTAATTTTTTTTTCTCTTTAGGTGGCCATCTTTTCAAATTCCAATAAAAAAGCAATGGCATAGGCGGCAAGCTTTTATGGACAATTTTACTGCTAGTGAAGAAAAGAATCCATTCCTTGCTGCACTAGAGAATTCAAAGAATGAATCACTTTCAAGCTGTCTGAGGGACATCAATAAATCATCCGATGATTCGTTTAACAAATCTAATTTTCTTATCCAACCTTTTTCATCTCCAAAGGGTAGTTTATTTCGTCCAAAGCCAAAAGGACTGGTTGATGGGCTGTCGCGTTTTTTTACACCAACAAATAAAAGAAAATCTCGAGTAGCTATTTCATCTTTAGGTGATTCTTTGACACTTGATAATGAGATGCAAGTAACACATGCAGCTGGTGACAGCTTCTCAGGTAAGCAGTTCTGTGATCAAACAGCAGTTAATGATGAAATATCTGACAGTGACTCATTTGTGGAAAGCCAGGATAAATTATGTTCTGATCCCTGTGTGCCCTCTGGAAAAGTTAGCTCCCCGTCCAATGTTCAACCATCATTTAATGCAAGTTCAAAACAAACAGTGTCTCTGAATGTGCAGTCTCAGAGTGTAAAACCTAGTGGCAGTGGTCCGTTAAAAAACCTTTTCGATGGCTTATCGCATTTATATACAGCATCAACAGATACTCGTAAGCGAGGACAAAAGAACTCCAACCATAGTTTACCTTCTCCAAAACGAGTTTGTAAAGAAAGTTCTGGTTCTAAAGAAAAAAGTCTTACAGTACCTGTGTTTTGTGATAGAAATAGTACCGGTGATTCATTGCTTGACAAAAGTTCAGAAACAAAATCTGAAATAGAGAATGTATCGGAATATTTTGAAACAGATGTTGAAAACACGTCATCATCTGCGTCAAGTTCAAGTTTCTCAAACAATGTAAAAAATGGATTTTCTGAAGCAGAACCATCTCCATCTTTTGCTCTCAGTGATAGTAAGTCCACTTCATCACCACTTTCTTCTTCAGTGCCTGAAAACACATTTTTTGGTGAATCCGACATTGTACAGGAATGTTCAAATCTGGATGTAAAAAATAATGTTGACAAGAAAGATTTTGAAGGTATGTATATCATTTAATTGTATTAGCATTTTAATCAATTGAAAAAAATAGTTTGATTTTACTCCCAGCCTAAAATTGTTAATTTTGTGCATTATTTTCTAAATATTAATCTAAGTATCCAGTATTTTAATGCTGTAACTTACTGCAAGGTAAAATCAAAACTATGATGTTGTTGGTGTTATCAATTTTGATGTGAATATCTGTTTAATTAGTTGTCAGAATACCAAGAACATAATATATGGTCAAATAGGTACTGAAACCTTTCGCATTATGTGAGTAAGATACATAGGAGAGAAAGTAAAACGGTGAAATCACTGTACTGTAATGGCTTTAATTGGTTACATTATCCAGAAACCATTCAAAAGTGGACTTTGCAGAGTGCAGAGGCGCATTGTCTGGTTGGAACATGAAGAATGAGCCCCCAATGGGTTCTGATTGTGGAAGAAAATATTGTTCAAACAGCTTGTTATAGCCAGCAGCATTCAAACCATTGTCTACAAATGCTATATCAGTTTTTCCTGTCCCTCTGAATCGGGCACACACCATAAAGGAACCACCATCAGCTAAAGGGCGCTTTTCCACTTGACGACACGACAACGACAAAAGTCGGACGGTAATACTGCAATGATAAGTACGGTGTCGTATCGTCGATTGCATTGCTTTTCCACTCAAACGATATCGTTTCCCCGAAAGGGTCATTTTCCACCGCATTTCATTTCAAAACAGCACTGTGTTCGCACGTATATTATTATAGCTGCTCAATTTAACAGATTACGACTACTATATTTGCTTTACCTCATGAGAAAAAGAAAACAAATTAAGAGACGGTATTGTGTGCACGATATTTTTAAAGAAAGTTACATTGTAGGCGAGTTTTATACACTTTTCAAAAAATTGCGAAAATATTTTAGGTGATTTTAAATATTTTTACTAAATTTACAAAGAATAGTAAAAATTTAAAATCTGGACAAGGGATTTAACACAAGTAGTTTAATCTAAAGTGTATAAAATATTCGTTACGAACAATGCTCTTTGAACTTACCTGTTTCCTTCTTGTCTGTAGAAATTTTGCCGTCATATTCTTCATCTAAAAATCTAAAAACTTCTTCCCGGGCTTTTTCCCTGTGAATTTTGTTTTTTTGTATGAAATATTTCGCTTATCCCATAGACACAGTCACTGCTCAATTAATTCACACAAAACAGACACGTCAAACTTGAATGCCATGACTACTGTGTTGCTCATCGAAGAAAGTTCAGGATGAAAATTTAATCTCTTTTGAAGCATTAAAAATCGTCTGCGCTACAATTAATGAAACAAAGTATAAAATAAAATGATTCAAATCTTTTATTGCTACATCTTTTGTCAATCGTCTGCAAATTGAAGCTTATATTTTATTAATGCAGAGATGTCGAATTTAAACGCCATTGCTATAGTTCGAAGAATGTAAACAGACGGATGAATATCGTCCCGATTTTAAAGGCGAGACAGATGCCATCCGACACGAATGGGACGACAAACGACAGCGTTCGGTCGGAGACGGCACAATCGTCGTGGAATCGGGAGATGGAAAAGCGCATAGCATATTTTAATGCATTTTGCCTGCTCCAATGTCGGATGACGACAATCGCTTATGATTTATCGTTGCCGTGTCGGTAAGTGGAAAAGCGCCCTACCTCTTCGAGAATATCTGTCTATCGCTACGCAGATCGTGCCAGTAATAATGCCAACCATCTGGACCATCCAGGTTGAATTCCTTTTTTAACCGACTTCGGAAAAGGAGGAGGTTCTTAATTCAAAGCGTATACTTTTTTTTTGTTTGTTCGCACATAACATCTAATCTACTGAACCGATTTGGACGATTTTTTTTTAATCGAAAGGAGATGGTGTAACTTAGGTACCATGTTATGTACTCATATGACGATATTTGTTCACTAGAAAAAAAGTTATAATCGAAAAACTAACATTTCATGTCATTTAAAACAATATGTGCTATCGTAATTCCTTACTTCAATGAGAGACCCGATGGTCAAGTGGTTATGTGCGTCAGTTTGAAGTTCCTGATGGAATGAGATCAAGTCCAGGTCTGCAAGGATTTTTTCGAACAGCTGCATGTTTTTTTTTTTTTTTGAATGATTGTAATGTCCTTATGCAGGTACATCCCCCCATGGGGATCTACCCCATATTTTTATATAGTACCAAATGACAGTTTTGGTCGGATCTTTGTTAAAATTGGCAATGGGGTCTTTCGATGCTGTAGAATTTTGTTATGGACGTTTGCGCCATTTTCGGGGGCTTTGAATCGATTGTGGCTATAAATGGTTTTTGATTTGCGGCACTTATATTATTTTTTCAAAAATTCACAATCAATAATCAATTATATTATGTTAATTTTTGTACCTTTATAAAATTCTGTATTTTATATCTTGTATTTACGTCAAAATCAAGGTAAAATTAAAAGTTGAAAATTCTGAAGATGATAAATATATGTTAAAAATTAAAGTAACTATTTTTTGTAATTTTCATATTGGTTGTGACCAAAAAACATCATTACAAACAAATAAAATGTATCAAACACCAGGAGTGTTAAATTATTAGGCAAAATCTGCTGTGCAATGTTTTTTTGCACTGCGAGGGGGGGGGGGTATGAACGACCATTAAAGTGACAAATTTTTAAAAAATAAGATTTTGATTTGTGGTGTTTGAAAAAAGCTAAAGAGTCCACTTTAGTTGAAAATTATTTTCCATGAAATGCAAAAACTTGCACCAATTTTCCAAGTCTTACTCTAACCCCTTCAACTCACAATTCAAATTACTTACTTTTACTTTCAATTTTTAACCGACTTCAAAAAAGGAGGAGTTCTCAATTCAAAGCGTGTTTTTTTTTTTTTTTTGTTCGCACATAACATCTGATCTACTGAACCGATTTGGACGATTTTTTTTAAATCGATAGGTAGGTATCATGTATTCATATGACGATATTTGTTCACTAGAAAAAAAGTTATGATCGAAAAACTAAAATTTCATATTATTTAAAACAATATGTGCTATCGTAAATCCTTACTTCAATCAGCGACCGGATGGTCAAGTGGTTAAACGCAAAGGGTTGAAGTTCCTGATGGAATGAGATCGAGTCCAGGTCAGCAAGTTTTTTGAACAGCTGCATGGTTTTTTAACTATATTTTGGTTATTTTAAGTGCATTTACACTAAAAAGAATGAAATAACATATTTTTGGAAAAAAAAATAAAACCGACTTCAGTTAGAAATTGCTCTAAAAAGTAAAAAATAATTTTTTTCTTTGAACACCATCGAAACTACTTTTAAACATAAGTTTTAAAGTCGGCGCAAAAATAATATATAGAATCATACGCAATTACAATTCAACGATAAATCTAAATTTTAATGGATTCATTTCATTGATTACCCCCACATTCGTGTAATGGTACAAATATTCTGCTTTTAATTTTCAATGGTTTCTCTGAAAAAATGTTGGCAAAATTTGGTTAAATATCATTTTATCTATCGTTTTTGCGCCGACTTAAAAACTTATGTTTAAAAGTAGTTTCGATGGTGTTCAAAGAAAAAAATTATTTTTTACTTTTTTGAGAAATTTCCAACTGAAGTCGGTTCTATTTTTTTTTCCAAAAATATTTTTATCACTGAATATCACACAATACCTATCTTGTTTCCAGGACATCACTTCCTGCGCGAATTTCAATCTGTTTTCTTTGTGCTTTTTAGACAATTTCGGAGCCGCTTTCCTTTTCCCGTAAACTAATTTGTCGAACTTCTTTACCGCTTTGTGGACTGTAGATTTTGATATTGAAGGGTTTAGTTGTTTGTTCAAAGTGGATATGCTCATTATTTCCAGATTTTAGGTCCCTTACGAGAGTGCTTCGCTGTCGGGGTGTCACTTTTGATTTTTTACTGCTATAAGCATTTCTAAAGAGTAAAAAATTATTTGCAACACTTTGTGATCTGTTTAAAAGCTTGCCTATTTCTCTATTCGATTTTCCAGACTTTAAATGCATCAATTTTCCGCTGCTCAACCAGCGAAAGACTGCAATGACAACCCGTTTTGTTTGACTACAAAGTGCTGTTCAAATCGGTTTAAATACCTCCACAGCAGCAAGCATAATCCCGTTGTAAGACTAAGCAACGATACTTATGCAAATTTTTGGAAATAAACGTGGTTGGGGTAAAATTTCTGAAGGTGGACCTATCTTTTTGAAACGGTCTGAAAATTAAAATTTGCATCAAATAAGAAGAAATAATTTATTTAAAAGAAATTTCATCAAACATAGTTATAACAATTACAGATATATAATCACTATCAAAAAAAGTGATTCTTATTCTCAATTAAGAGTCGAAATTTTTGAAAAATGAGGGTGGACCTATCATTTCGAGATGCACTGTATGATTAACTTCGGAAAAGGAGGAGGTTCTTAATTCAAAGCGTATACTTTTTTTTTGTTTGTTCGCACATAACATCTAATCTACTGAACCGATTTGGACGATTTTTTTTTAATCGAAAGGAGATGGTGTAACTTAGGTACCATGTACTCATATGACGATATTTGTTCACTAGAAAAAAAGTTATGATCGAAAAACTAACATTTCATGTCATTTAAAACAATATGTGCTATCGTAAATCCTTACTTCAATGAGCGACCCGATGGTCAAGTGGTTATGCGCGTCAGGTTGAAGTTCCTGATGGAATGAGATCGAGTCCAGGTCTGCAAGGATTTTTTCGAACAGCTGCATGTTTTTTTTTTAATGATTTTAATGATTGTAATGTCCTTATGCAGGTACATCCCCCCCATGGGAATCTACCCCATATTTTTTTATAGTACAAAATGACAGTTTTGGTCGGATCTTTGTTAAAATTGGCAATGGGGTCCTTCGATGCTGTAGAATTTTCTTATGGACGTTTGCGCCATTTTTGGGGGCTTTGAATCGATTGTGGCAATAAATGGTTTTTGATTTGCGGCACTTATATTATTTTTTCAAAAATTATATACACAATCAATTATATTATGTTAATTTTTGTACCTTTATAAAATTCTGTATTTTATACCTTGCATTTACGTCAAATTCAAGGTAAAATTAAAAGTCAAAAATTCTGAAGATGATAAATATATGTTAAAAATTAAAGTAACTATTTTTTGTGATTTTCATATTGGTTGTGACCAAAAAACATCATTACAAACAAATAAAATGTATCAAACACCATGAGTGTTGAGTTATTAGGCAAAATCTGCTGTGTAATGTTTTTTTGCACTGCGAGGGGGGGGGGGTATGAACGACCATTAAAGTGACACAAATTTTTAAAAAATAAGATTTTGATTTGTGGTGTTTGAAAAAAGCTAAAGAGTCCACTTTAGTTGAAAATTATTTTCCATGAAATGCAAAAACTTGCACCAATTTTCCAAGTCTTACTCTAACCCCTTCTCCCACAATTCAAATTACTTACTTTTACTTTCAATTTTTAACCGACTTCAAAAAAGGAGGAGGTTCTCAATTCAAAGCGTATGTTTTTTTTTTTGTTTGTTCGCACATAACATCTGATCTACTGAACCGATTTGGACGATTTTTTTTAAATCGATAGGAGATGGTTAACTTAGGTACCATGTATTCATATGACGATATTTGTTCACTAGAAAAAAAGTTATGATCGAAAAACTAAAATTTCATGTTATTTAAAACAATATGTGCTATCGTAAATCCTTACTTCAATCAGCGACCCGATGGTCAAGTGGTTAAACGCGTCGGGTTGAAGTTCCTGATGGAATGAGATCGAGTCCAGGTCTGCAAGTTTTTTGAACAGCTGCATGGTTTTTTAACTATATTTTGATTATTTTAAGTGCATTTACACTAAAAAGAATGAAATAAAATATTTTTGGAAAAAAAAATAGAACCGACTTCAGTTGGAAATTGCTCTAAAAAGTAAAAAATAATTTTTTTCTTTGAACACCATCGAAACTACTTTTAAACATAAGTTTTGAAGTCGGCGCAAAAACAATGTATAGAATCATACGCAACTACAATTCAACTATAAATCTAAATTTTAATGGATTCATTTCATTGATTACCACACATTCGTGTAATGGTACAAATATTCTGCTTTTAATTTTCAATGGTTTCTCTGAAAAAATGTTGGCAAAATTTGGTTAAATATCATTTTACCTATCGTTTTTGCGCCGACTTAAAAACTTATGTTTAAAAGTAGTTTCGATGGTGTTCAAAGAAAAAAATTATTTTTTACTTTTTAGAGAAATTTCCAACTGAAGTCGGTTCTATTTTTTTTTTCCAAAAATATTTTTATCACTGAATATCACACAATACCTATCTTGTTTCCAGGACATCACTTCCTGCGCGAATTTCAATCTGTTTTCTTTGTGCTTTTTAGTCAATTTCGGAGCCGCTTTCCTTTTCCCGTAAACTAATTTGTCGAACTTCTTTACCGCTTTGTGGACTGTAGATTTTGATATTGAAGGGTTTAGTTGTTTGGTCAAAGTGGATATGCTCATTATTTCCAGATTTTAGGTCCCTTACGATAGTGCTTCGCTGTCGGGGTGTCACTTTTGATTTTTTACTGCTATAAGTATTTCTAAAGAGTAAAAAATTATTTGCAACACTTTGTGATCTGTTTAAAAGCTTGCCTATTTCTCTATTCGATTTTCCAGACTGTTTAAATGCATCAATTTTCCGCTGCTCAACCAGCGAAAGACTGCAACGACAACCCGTTTTGTTTGACTACAAAGTGCTGTTCAAATCGGTTTAAATACCTCCACAGCAGCAAGCATAATCCCATTGTAAGACTAAGCAACGATACTTATGCAAATTTTTGGAAATAAACGTGGTTGGGGTAAAATTTCTGAAGGTGAACCTATCTTTTTGAAATGGTCTGAAAATGAAAATTTGCATCAAATAAGAAGAAATGATTTATTTAAAAGAAATTCCATCAAACATAGTTATAACAATTACAGATATATAATCACTATCAAAAAAAGTGATTCTTATTCTCAATTAAGAGTCGAAATTTTGAAAAATGAGGGTAGACCTATCATTTCGAGATGCACTGTATGATTAACATGTTAGTTTTCTTTTCTTTTTAAATCTATAATTATATGAAGTTTTAAATTCTGGCTGCTCAATTTGATTTAAATAAACATTGTTGATTGTAATATGATTTGTATTTCAAAGATTTAAAGAATCCTTTAAAATATTGTTGCAAACCACTTGAAATAGTGTAAATATGCTATAAATCTATAAGTTTCTTAGAAACAAGAAATTCGAGGTCTTTAAAGTTTTAAAAGCATTTGAGTTCAATTTGCCTGCAGAAAAACTAGTCCAGTCAAATTAGACATTAAAATCGCAAATCGCGATGTAGTTCTGAATTTTTAATATGTTGTTTGGGTCCCTTAGGGTAGTGTAAATCTAAATTTGCACCTTTCTAAAACCTGTGCTCGCTGCGAAACTCGCGAAAAACTGCGAAATTTTCGGACATTTTTCAGTTTTTCCTTTATAACTCCTAAACTATGCAACTTTTGATGATACATGTGAATACCCATTTTAAAGAACACTAAATTTGCAACAATTTAAGCTCAAGTGGAGTTCTGTAGGACGAATAGTTTAGGAGATATCGTACTTCGAAAAATGGAGTTTTTTTGCAAAAAGTGAAAAAATTATGCTTCTATCATATTTTGGAGCAAATATCGACATAAATTACTATTCTACAAGACAAAAAATGGACATGTAATTACAGCACATTTAATCAGCTTTCATTCAAGCCCAAACAGTAGTCTGTAGGTTCAATATTTCATTTACAGTCGGGAAAAATAAATATTTAAAATTTTGAGAAATGAGCAAAATCATTTCCTTATAAGAATAGGAGGGCAGTGGACAATAAAAAAATGCATAGAATGGTATTAAAAAGGTAACACTATATTAAAATATTATTTTAAAAATAAAAAAAAAACTTTACAGGTCATTTACACTCATTCTTTTTGCTATTTTTATGATGGTTCTTGTTGGCTATGGTCTTATCCCGACTTTTTTCTGATTTTCCTCTTTTTCTCCTGAACTATGCAACTTTTGATGATACGTGAGCATACCCATTTTGAAGAACATTAAATCTGCAACAATTTAAGCTCAAGTGGCTTTCTGTAGGAGGAATTTAGTTTAGGAGATATCGTACTTCAACAATTTGTCATTTTTTGTGAAACATGAAAAAAAAAATGCTTTTTTCATATTTTGAACCAAATATCAACATAAATTCTTAATCTACAAGACAAAGATAGATATTTAATTACAGTACATCTAATCGGCTTTCATTTAAGCCTAAAAAGTAGTCTGTAGGTTCAATATTTCATTTACAATTGTGAAAAAACAAATATCCGGAAATTGAAATTATTTTTGAGAAATGAGAAAAAATGTTTTCTAAAAAGAATAGGAGAGCACTGGACAACAGAAAAATGCTTAGAGTTGTATAAAAAGGGTAACACTGTATTAAAATATTATTTTCATAATTAAAAGAAACCTCACAGGTTAATTTAGCTCAATGTTTTTCTTTATTGTTTTCTTTGTGGGTCTTTATTAGCTGTGGTCTTATTGCGAAGCTGCAGAAAAGGAAGGTTGTCTTTGTTTTGGATCCAGATATTCATTTAAATACTTAAAGAGATGTTACAACTTCCTTGCCATTCCAGTTCTCGAAGATGAAGAAAATACACAAACATCTTGAGACAGAACAAAGACCACATTATTTCCCTGCAGCTTAGCTATAAGACCACAACTAATAAAGACCCACAAAAGAAAAAAAAAAAAGAAAAGAAAGACATTGAGCTAAATTAACCTGTAAGGTTTTTTTTAATTATGAAAATAATATTTTAATGCAGTGTTACCCTTTTTATACAACTCAATGCATTTTTCTGTTGTCCAGTGCTCTCCTGTTATTATTAAAAAGCAATTTTTCTCATTTCTCAAAAAAAAAAAAAAAAAAAAAAAAATTCAATTTCCGAGAATGTTTTTTCTCAATTGTAAATGAAATATTAAACCTACAGATTTCATTTTAGGATTAAACGAAAGCTGATTAGATGTACTGTAATTCAATGTCTATATTTTGTCTTGTGTAGAATAAGAGTTTATGCAATTTTCAAAATTCTTTCAAAATTCATTTTTTTATGTCAAGGTTCAAAATATGATCGAAGCATATTTATTTCATTTTTCGCAAAAAATGACAAATTGTTGAAGTACGATATCTCCTAAACTATTCGTCCTACAGAACTTCACTTGAGCTTAAATTGTTGCAAATTTAGTGTTCTTCAAAATGTGTATGCACACGTATCATTAAAAGTTGTGGAGTTCAGGAGTGATAGGGGGAAATTTGAAAAGTCAAGATAAGACCACAGCCAACAAGAACCATTATAAAAATAGCAAAAAAAAAAAAAAAAAGAGTGAAAATGACCTGTAAAGTTTTTTTTTTAATTTTTAAAATAACATTTTAATACAGTGTTACCCTTTTAATACCCTTCTATGCATTTTTTTACTGTCTACTGCCATCCTATTCTTATTAGGAAACGATTTTGCTCATTTCTCAAAATTTTAAATATTTATTTTTCGCGACTGTAAATGAAATATTGAACCTACAGACTACTGTTTGGGCTTGAATGAAAGCTGATTAATTGTGCTGTAATTACATGTCCATTTTTTGTCTTGTAGAATAGAAATTTATGTCGATATTTGCTCCAAAATATGATAGAAGCATAATTTTTTCACTTTTCGCAAAAAAACTCCATTTTTCGAAGTACTATATCTCCTAAACTATTCATCCTACAAAACTACACTTGAGATTAAATTCTTGCAAATTTAGTGTTCTTTAAAATGGGTAGCCACATGTATCATCAAAAGTTGCATAATTTAGGAGTTATAAAGGAAAAACTGAAAGATGTCCGAAAATTTTCGCAGTTTTTCGCCAGTTTTGCAGCGAGCACAGGTTTTAGAAAGGTGCAAACTTAGATTTAAACTACCCTAAGGGACCCAAACAACATATTAAAAATTCAGAACTACATCGTGATTTGCGATTTTAGCTCTTTTTTTTTTTTTTTTGCATAGATTGACTGGACTAAACTGGGATCAAATTTAAAATGTAGGGATAATAAACTTGGTGATATTTTTGCAAATTCATTTAACGTATAAGTAATTATCTTTTTTGTTTGAAACCTGTTGTATGTACTTGTGTTCTTATCAACATTATAATTTTTCTACTACTTATGCTTCAGTAACCTACTACCATGTTCATTTAAACAGTGCCATGAGAAAAATGTATATTTACAAGTTAATACGTAACATACAAAGTAAGTAATAGTTTGAAATTATTTTAAAAGCACAAAATTCATCTGATTTACTGAGTAGTCAAAAGTCTGGAAAGTTCTAACCCTTGGAATGCTTAAAACAAACATTAAAGGACATTAAAGGTCATGCTGGCAATCATTGGTCTGGAGAATGAAATTTTTATCTCATCTTTTTAAAAAGGAAAAATATTTTCGAGTTTTTTGAACTCTTTTTTAATTATTTGATCTGTAATTGAATATTATATGTATGTCTAAGTATACAATCGACGCTCGTTATAATAACCCTCGTTATAAAGACCATCCTAATATAACCTGTAAAAAAAACACCAACTGTATCCCAATATACAGTGCGTCTCGAAATGATAGGTCCACCCTTATTTATCAAAATTTGACTCTTAATTGAGAATAAGAATCACTTTTTTTGTTAGTGATTATATATCTGTAATTGTTATAACTATGTTTGATGAAATTTCTCAAAAATGAATCATTTCTTCTTATTTGATGCAAATTTTCATTTTCAGACCGTTTCAAAAAGATAGGTCCACCTTCAGAAATTTTGTTTATTTCCAAAATATTGCATAGGTATCGTTGCTTAGTCTTACTACAGGATTATGCTTGCTGCTGCGGAGGTATTTAAACAGATTTGAATAGCACTTTGCAGTCAAACAAAACAGGTTGTTGTTGCAGTCTTTCACTGGTTGAGCAATGGAAATTGATGCATTTAAAAAGCCTGGAAAATCAAATAGAGAAATAGGTAAGCTTTTAAATAGATCGCAAACAATTTTTTGCTATTTAGAAATGCTTATAGCAGTAAAAAATCATCTGGTCGCCCATCAAAAGTGACACCCCGACAACGAAGCACTATCGTAAGCAGTGGCGTACCTATGGGGGGTGTTTTGGGTTCAACCCCCCCCCCCAAAACGTTGGTCCAAAAATGCAAAAAATGAGATGAAAAAATATAAAACTCCTAGAACAGGGTTCGTACTTCCTTAAAAAACCCTTAAGAAACCCTTAATTTTATCAAGCAAAATTAAGGTCCCTAAAAAGCCCTTAAAAAGTCCTTAATTTTGAAAAATTTTCCTTAATTTTCAAAAGACTGTTTCAGGTTTTTTTTCTTTGTTTTTCCTCCATGCATTAAAAGCTGGAGTGAGAAGTCTGACCAGAGGAAGTTCAGGTCCGTTAACAGACCCTTCACAAAAGTACGATCAAGCAAAACGGACCCTTCACAAAATGCTGATCAAACAAAACGAACATTTCACAAATTATTCATTCAAGGAGCAAATCTGAAATCAAAATAAAACATAGCATATTTCCATGCAAAAGTCCATAATTTTTCGGCCTTTTCTGAAGTTAAAGAAGGGAATCGCTTATCTGCCAATTTTGCGAAAAAAAAAAAAAAAAGTCGCACACTTCCTGCCTGTGATGCTCTGGCAAGTGATAAATCTTTAATGTTGTATCGCTTTTTGTTAGTTTCTTTTAAAGAAATTAATAACTTAAAAAAGGTAGTTATTTTGTTTTAATAGTTCTACTTGTTTGTTTTAATGTAAATCAAAATGGCTTGCTGCAATATTGCTGTGATAGATTTCTCTGAAAATGCAGAGTGAGGATTTTTCTTCCAGCTCATGACTTAAACAAAAAGGAAATAATAATAGCAATTATCTGCGAAATGAACTTAGAACTGAAATGAACTTGGAACTGCGAACAGATATAGCTAAGGGTTGGAGAAAAAATAGGATTGTTCTGATAGAGTGACCAGCTATTTAAAATGATTGCCATATGACGTCTTTGGTGCGACGTTTTGACCTTATTTTGGCAGGAAATTATCAAGATTTTTTTTTTTGTTAGATGCTTACAGGGTGGTGTTTCAGTAATACTCAGGAATTAATGTATTTTTTCATCTGTTAAATGTTGGAAGTCTGGTATTGTCTGTTTTGCTACGCCTCTCTACTTCCGCATTTTCCCCTCCGAATTTTTGGCTAATATGTCGGTGATTATTAATGACATTCATCATATAAACCTGATGAAATGTATTCTAAAATTATTTGACTTTAATAAATTATTTTATTTACCGTTTTTATACTATCGGATGCAAAGAGATCACATTTTGAAAAATGTGATCTCTTTGCGTCCGATATGAAAATCGAATTTTTCTTATTTTTCAAGCTAATTACTCTTTATTAGGAGGCAAAAAAATGAAAATTCGCTTTATTTTTTTGTTCAGATCCTTATTTTAATTTTTTTAAAGCAAAATTAACTTCTTTTATGAGTCTAAATGTTAAGCGCTGAATGGATCGTTTCATTTTATCTTTACATTAATTGTGTTCACAGAAATGAAAATATGTTTATCATAGATCTTTAAAATGCAATTAAATTTTTTTTTTCCAAAATAAATCCTTTTATATGCCGTTTTTATGTTTTTGATGCCATCACTTTGAAAACTGCAATCTCTTTGCATCCGCTACAGGAATCGGATTTTTTGCATTTTTGTTGTTTCATTCGCTTTTTTAAGAAGAAAGTAAATGAAATTTATTTTTATTTTTTATTAAATTCGAAAATTTTAAACGAAATCCCGTATTTTTTAAGAGTTGTTTCTATCAGAAAATAAAATACTGAATCAATCCTTTTTTTTTTCAATTATTTGAAGATTTTAAACATCTTCAGTTCATATTTAGTATAATTTTACGTAATTTTGGATTTAAAAAATAGATTGATACATCGGGGAGGCCACAAAACCTCCTACCTAAAAATTTCAATGATGCAATTCGCGCCATTGAAATTTTTATTGTCCACAAATGATAATTTTACACAAATGATGTTCCAAATTTTTTTTTCCACAATTGATAAAATTTCCATCGAAAAAAAATTAAGAATAATTAGTGAAGGAAAAAAAAACAAGTTAAAAACGTACAAATAAAACAACAGTCAAAATGAATTGAAATTCCCCCCCCCCCCTCTAGAAAAGCATAGACAATGTCGTTTGTTTATCCTATTTGTAGCGTTTTCTATAGTTACTTTCCGTCTCTTAATCATTCATTGTCGTTTGAATCAGAGTCCATTGCGAATCTCTCTGCACTTTAAATTTTAATGTACTCGTAAATTTGAAATTGTGTTCCTAAAGCTGTTTAAATATTTTCCTATGAGTCCTTAAAAAATTTTGGGAGTCCTTAAAAAGTCCTTAATTTTCATTTTTAAAAATGAGTATGAACCCTGTAGAATGAAAAAGTACGATTCTCCATCGAATATCATTGTGTTACAGACTTCATTGCCACTCCCCTCCCCTTCCCAGAATCATTGAGGATTGTCTTTTTTTAGGAAATAAATGTCAAAAATTTCCGGAGGTAGGCCTCTAAACCTCCCATTATGAATGAAATTCGTCTGAAATTACATTTTTGGAACTGAAATTTCGAAAAAATTGCTGGGAAGAATTTCTGTATCCTTCTTTCACATTATTAAAAATGGCCGGCAATCGTGTTTTACTGACTGAGGAAGAGATCGAATATCACCAAGATAGTCTAGAATGGAGTTTTTAGAGGTACAATTAATGAAAATTTCCGGGAGCAAACCCCCGGACCCTCCCTTTCATTTTTCTACAGTAATATTTCTTTACTCTTTAAAAAGCTGTCCGGTTTTTTAACTTCGGAAGTACGCATTTTCAAGTGCGTATTATATATATATTCACATATACATATATGCAAAGTGTGGGTAAAAAGGGGTTGCCCCCCCCCACCCCCCACCGTTTTTTTTACCTCGTGACGATTTAGAATATAACCCCCCCTGAAACCAACGAGTAGTTACGCCACTGATCGTAAGGTACCTAAAATCTGGAAATAATGAGCATATCCACTTTGGCCAAACAACTAAACCCTTCAATATCAAAATTTACAGTCCACAGAGCGGTAAAGAAGTTCAGCAATTTAGTTTACTTGAAAAGGAAAGCGGCTCCGAAATTGACTAAAAAGCACAAAGAAAAGAGACTGAAATTCGCGCAGGAAGTGATGTCCTGTAAACAAGATAGACATCGTGTGATATTCAATGATAAAAAGGAATTCAACTTTGATGGTCCAGATGGTTGGCAGTAGTACCGGCACGATCTGCGTAACGATAAACAGATATTCTCGAAGAGGCAAGCTGATGGTAGTTACGTTATGGTGTGTGCCCAATTCAGAGGGACAGGAAAAACTGATATAGCATTTGTAGACAATCGTTTGAATGCTGCTGGCTATAACAAGCTGTTTGAACAATATTTTCTTCCACAATCAGAACCCATTAGGGGCCCATTCTTCATGTTACAACCGGACAATGCTCCTCTGCACCCTTCAAAGTCCACTTTTGAATGGTTTCTTGATAATGTTGTACAAATTATCGATTAGCCACCTTGCAGCCCCGACCTGAATCCAGTAGAAAACATGTCGGGTATACTCGCAAGAGCGGTGTATGCAGACTAGGGTGGAGCGAAAATGACCGAAAAAAACTTTTTTTTGAATTTCAACTAGCTTGATGTGTCAAAATGTGCCATTTGGTCAGTAAAAGAGAGTGTGAAAATTTGAAGATATTTGAAAAATTTTTTGATCTCCTTTCGCGACCTTTTATTTTACAATATTTATTGACATTGTGTAAAAAATTGACTATACATCAGACAAACTGTTTTTCAGTTTAGCCACCTTCAAGCACAACAAAATATCATAAATATAATAATTAATGCAGTAAACTATCAAAAAATATTAAATAAAATAATGTATCACAAATACAAAAATAAAATAAAATGTCAGATATTTACAAAGTGAAATGCGAAAATTCACGTTTTGTCTCCAACTTCGGCATTAGCTCGCGCAAAGCAATTCGAGCACGGACGAACCTATCTCGTGCTGTGTGCCCACAAACAGCTTTCGCCGCCTTTTTCACCAGCTTAACAAATCTTTCCACGCCTCGAGTGTGATTCGAAAATTTCAAGTTTTTAAATTTTCCAACGGTTCCAATTCACTAATATATAATCTAAGAACTTGATTGACTGTAGTGATCAATTGTGAGTGATTTAGGCAACCAGGGTATCTATTTGCTAAAATAAAATTACATTCACCTTTGCTAATGCACATTTTCAGTAGATAGCGTTGATCTGTGCTTAACTTCTTCGGGTTTAGATTGGACACTGCATGGGTTCATATTAAGTAACAGGCTGATTGGTGCACATAGCAGGCCGTTTTCCGATATCTCCAAAAAGTCCCCGTGGTCCTGTAGTCGTGTCATCCATTGTATAGAAAAGATGGTTCAGAGGCAGCTAATTAGGGTGAAGCAGACATAACAGCCACTGCAGCTCCTCTTAAATGTTTCCTCCAGTGAGTCGTATAACACTTGCTCTATGACCTGTGTTCACATTCATGCCATCACACCCTATAACTTTAATGCTCTCCATTTGTGCATTCTGCTCTATTGAACTAGAGACTATTGTCTCAGAAATGTCTTTGCTGAAGCTTGATATCGGAGTAGTGTGGATGAAGTAAGAAGATCCTGGCTCTGTCTGCGATGTTGCTTATATGTTCTTCTGTCAGGAGTTTTCTGTGGTACCTGCTGTCACTGTCGACTACTTGTGTCTAAGTTTGCTATTTTCGACCATCAAAATATATTCCTTCTGTGTCATGATGAACCTGATTATCATTTTGTTCGAGTTTCCTACGAGTTTTTATTCTTTGTCTATGGATCTTACTTCAATCTATTACTTTAGATCGGTCCATTGGCGACACAAGACCAACATCGTGCAGAACTGATGTTGCCAATGCAGCAGCCGATCTATCCGAAACTCCGATCTGATCGCAAGCTTAAGCAAGTGAAGGTAGAGAGATTGTCCTTTTCTTGCGTTTCATATTTTCTTTGCCTTAGTCTCAATTAGTTTTTCTTCAGGTATGTATCTGTCAACCGTCACACTACCCAACGAGGGAGATTCCTTCTCGATATTGTCAGTATCGGCAAAATTGGATGTATTTTTTCTCTGTATGATACTTGGCTTATTTACTTGACTTAGAATGGCTTCCTCTCTTTTAAGTTTTCTCCTCAATTTTGCCGTCTCCCCCTTATTTACACCACCAATTATGATCTTTCTTGGTTCTCTTTGAGATCATGCAAAAAAATGCGTTCCTTTGCCGGAGTTTTAAATTCTTTAGGACAGTTGCAGTTTGAAGTCATCTCGAAGCATTTACATTTGCTGAGATCAAATAGGCTTTTGTCTTTGTTACGAAAGTCAGTCGGTTTCCGCCAGTAGTTGATCTTATCTTTTTTCCCTTTGTAAACCTTCAGAATCGTATTATATTTGTTGTGGACTGATCTCAGTTTTTCAATCGCATCTAACGTGACTTACCGTTGGAAGTGGAGACCTCTGTCCATATCTCTTCCACATCATAACAAAGTAATGCGTTATATAAAAAAAAAATGGGTATTTTCCATTTTCCGTCTTGTAGTTGCATATATTTTTTCATAACATCGGTGTAAGTTGGAAAGTATTGGACGGAAATTTTCTTGGAGAGGCCAAATATCACACATGATACTTCGTCTCTTGAGACTGACATCAATTTCATTTATTCAATAAATGTAATGTTAATTATTTCAAAAATAATAAAAAATATATTTAATATTACTATTCGTATGATAGAAAATATCTCTTTGAAAAACAAATATACAACTAAAATTGATTTTAGCTTAAAAATAGTTCGATTCCATTCTAACAGAAAACCGAAATAGTTATATGGTTTCGTATTGTAATATAATAACAGTAGTATTATCAAATATTAGAAATACTATAATAAGCTGTGTTGAATTCAGTCTGAATCTAGTTGCAAAGTCTTAAATGAAAATCCATCTATATATAAAAAGAAACTAACCTCATAATATCTACTACACTTACAGGAAAGCTGCTGCAAAACTAATAATAACAGACGGGAAAATAACCTATTATTTTTCTAATAACTACTAATTCCATCTATCGAAATTAAAGTGAAGTATTTAAAATGTCAATTTTAGTAACTATCGATGCAAAAGGTGAAAAAAAATTGTAGGACAATCAAAGTGCCCTACAAAGTCTTTTAATGCAGTATTTTACATAAAATCTTAAAATGTCAATTTTTCAGTGAAGCAAAGAGAGATCAAAAAATTGTCAGATAATATTGTGATTTTGCAGAATTATTACTATATACAAAAAGCACGTTTTCCGCATACAAGCTTGAAAAAATAAAATAAAAAGTTTTTTCGCTCCACCCTAATGCAGACGGAAGGCAGTACAGCAGTACTGCAGACTTAAATAGGGCTATTTCCTCTGAATTGTCAAATATCGGGACAAATTGTTTGCAAAAACTTGTAGAAACCATGCCAAATAGGATTTATTAGCTTATTCAGAAAAAAAAATCAGAAACATTTCTATTAATTCAACATTTATTTGATGCTTGGTTCAGTGGACCTATTTTTTTGAAACAGCTGTTTCATCTAATTTTAGTTTCCCTCATTATTCCTATTATTTGTAAATTATTTATGAGCTATTTTACATTGAATGAAGTAATGTAGTTAATAAAATAGTACTTTGTACACAATACAACCTTTTTTACCAGCATAACTTTCGTTTTTACTGGTGGACCTATCATTTCGAAACGCACTGTACTCTATGTTCTACCTCTTACAGTGACCATTCGTTATAAAGACCATTTTGTGTAGGGCGGTCGTTTTATCGAATGTCATGTACTTTGACTGCATTGCTGATCGTCATAGTAAAAATTGTAATATTAAATTTAAACTACCTGAGATGCCGGCCACCTTGTCTAGTGGTCAGAGTAGTCTGCCATGGATGGTGTGGCCCCGGGTTCGAGTCCAGGCTTGGGCATGGATGTGCTTTCTCTCTCCTGTTCTTGTCCTTTCTGCGTGTGAATGTGTTGTGTGAAAGGCTGCCTACCCTATAAACGGGTCCCTATGGCATGCGTGTACTGTGGAAGTCGGACTTCACACCAAATAACGGTACAGTTGGAAAAGTGAAGCAGTGCACCCCAAATTGCCAGCCTGGCTGGCACACGACAAAAAAAAAAAAAAAAACTACCTGAGATGAATAGAAAATCTATCTGTATTTTATGTTTCTATCTCAAAAAAAAAAAAAAAATAGTGGATTTCTTTACTTAAAAAAAAAATGTATATATATATTCTCTAAATTTTGTTTTGTTTTCTTTCTAGAAAATACAGAAAAAAGTAACAAACAGGAAAATTTACTGATCAATGTTACTGAAGATGATATATTGCTCTTTAAAAGAGTTCAACAAATTGCTGATCAAGTAAGCATCACAAAACCCTTTTGAATTTCAAATATTTCTGTTTTCTTTTTTAAGGACAATTTTTTCAAGTTCTTGTTTTTCCCCTCCTACTTCTACAATAAACACCTAAAATTTAATTGTTTTGTTGTATAACTTGATTATCTAATTATTATGTACTATGTTATGGAAAATAAGGTAACAAAAAAGAATATGTCATACGTTCATTCATGTCTCTCTCTCCTCATTTCTAGAAAGTTATGTGACCAAAGATATTTTTTTTCACTCATCTTCTTTTTCCTGGTTTTTTAAATATTAAATCGATGTACTATTTTAATCTATATCTATAAAAATGAGTGTATGTATATATATATACTTGTTCTCTATACAAATCCACAGTTTGCGTCAGATTTTCATCAAACTTGACACAGAGGTTCCTTGATGCCCTAGAATTCTCATAGGCGGGGTCTTGAAATTTTAAAAAATCTAAAAAGCTCAAATTTAAATTTTTTGTCAAAAAATGACCCTTTTATAGGAATCTAGCCTATTTATATTGTAATCGAGATAGGCCTTTTAGTATTCAAATTGATGAAATTTAAGATTTTTAAATATTAGTATTTTCCAACAATGATTACGATTAAAGTAATGAATTTTCAATTTAAGGCTCACCTATTTCCTTTTAGCATTGAAATAAGTAAAAAACAATCATAATTCATGTGGACTTTATAAAAAGAACCACGGATTTGAATTTCAAATTTGCAATGCGACAACAGTTGCGTCTGTAATGGAGATAAGCCTTCAGAACGAGAAACAGATTTATTTCAGACAGATTTATTAGATTGAGTTATAATAATTTTTACTTTGTAGGTGGGAACAGTTAATAGAGAAAAGTTAATATTTTGAATTTGGCGGGTGAATTTGATGCAATTTTTTCACTTCCATGTGCATATATTTCATGCCAGTGGACGCGGCAAAGCACAGACAACATTTCTCTTTAATTTTCACCTTTTGATAAGACTATTTTTCTGTAAACGTTTAACTTTCTGTAATATTTTAGTTTTTTTCAAAGTTTGTACCTAAGAGACTGATTGATGCAAATTATTTTATACCCATATGAATAGAACTCTTTCAAACTTATTTTCCCTGAATGCTATGTTGTATTAATAAGCACCCGGGCAACGCCGGGTATTAAGCTAGTGATTTATAAAATAAAACAAAAATCTTTTATACTTGTTTCAGAATTTAGGCTATGATTCAAGTTCAACAGCAAGGAAGCCCGCCTTGATACAATTTGGCCAGTATGAAGTAGCTGTAGTTTATTCTTCACCTTACCCCAAAGAATATTTAAGGTATTTTTACTATATGACTCCTCTTTTAAGTGAGAGAATCTATTTATATTAAAAACTGAGTATCTTTCTATCTATGTCCTGCCTCTTTCTCCTGAACGGCAATGAACAGAAAGTCGAACCAGGTGCTGATAGATTCGTAATTTTTCAGGCTTCATTAGTTTTAATTTACGAAGTTTGATAAAGGGATTCTGAAAAAATTGAGAAAAATCTTCAAATTTTTGCTTAAATTTAAAGTGATTTGTTCTAAATGATTAAATATGAAATCCATTCTTATAAAACAGGGTTGCTATGAAACAACAGTAATAATAATGATAATGAAAACTTTGAATGAAGGCTTAATTGAATCAAACATGAAACTTAATTTTTGTTTAGTTTTTCAAACAATCCGGTCAAACAAAACGGGGCATAGCTGTGCCCGCAGTTTCACCCGCTAAATAAGACAACAATCTATTAAAAAACTATTTTAATTACATCACGCTATGATTTGTACTGCATGATAAATATGTAGTAAAAAATTACACGGGAAGCGCAAAAGTAAAAGAACCTTTGGAAAAAATTAGTAAGACTCTCAATCCAAAAAACATTCAAATTTTATTAATTTTTTGTTCAGAGGTAGCCCGTGCAACGCCAGGCAAAGCATCTAGTAATTATGTATTAGTATTTGAATTTCAAACTTGGTTTTGTTTGCTCAACCATTAATTATATTATTATTATGACAATCAACTACAATTGTTAAAATTTTGTCTGTGATTTCATAATGATGACACAAACTTTATACTGGGATTTAATAGCTACTCAAGATCCAAAACAAATATAATGTGTAACAAATTCAAGGTAATAAAGATAGATGATAATAGGCTTTGTACAGTCCTTAAAAAGTGTTTAATTCTGATGTTTTTTTTTTCTACAGGCTCTTAAAGATGCTAAATTTTACTTAAAAGTGCTCACAAATACCTAGTTTTTATTTTATATCAGAAACACTTGTTTTTATTTTTGTTTGCTTAATTATTTTTAAGTTATTACTTTTTTTAATAAAATGCATAAAATGTCCTAATATTGCTTAAGTTTTATTTCTAAAGTTAAGTGTGAGTTCTGATTGAGTGCATAAAATTTGCATTTTCTCGTTCCTTTTTCAACTAAATTAGTAAGACTTATTTCAAAACTTGTTTGTCATAATGGAATAAAATCTTTTTAAAGTCATAAAAAATAGTTAGAGTTTTTTGAGTATTTTATGTGTGCAAATTATAAAAATGAATATCTTTGAAATAATGTATATTCCTCATTTTATTTTGAATTTATTATTTGCCCTTGCCTGTAATATATACCCCTTTTTTAAGTATTGCTAAAGAAGCAAGTAAAGTTGTATCCGTATAAAAGCTCATATAAATGGAGTAGTGCATATACTCTTGTACATGTAGTTGACAATATGTTGAATATGCAAAGAAGGTAATGCATACAGTTTACAGTATGTTGAGTTTTAAAAGAAAATGGTTACACAGAGTACATCAAGTCTTGCTCCGACAAAGAATATTCATTTAAAAACGGCTATTTGAGATTTATACGTAATACCTTATTTGGAGTATGCTGTTCAGTTTTGGTCTCCTTATCTGAAGAAAGATATTAATTTATTGGAAAGGGTACAAAGAAAGGCTACAAGGTTAGTAAACGGATTTTCTAATTTAGATTTTTGCACTGAAAGCAGGACAAGGGGTCATTGTTTTAAGCTGTTCAAATCTCATGATAATCTGGAAGTTCGAAAAAAATACTATTTTAGCAGGGTAGTGGGAACTTGGAGCAGTTTACCGGAAGTGGTGGTAAGGAGCAATGGAGTAGATAGCTTTAAGAGGGCCATTGATCTTCATTGGGGTCTTTAATTTGACTAGGACCTGCCCAGTTGGGCCCAGAGCCTGCTGCTGGTCGTCGCATTTGTATTTGTATTTTTTTCAGTTTATCCTTTTTTGTCCATCATCAAAAGGCATGTTCACATCAAAAACTGAAAATGGGGTTTATGAAAGAAAAACCTAGAGGAGCCACAAGGGGTATTTTGAGTTTCATCCCCCCCCCCCGGAACTTTGGTTTTGGTACATAGTGTCAATTCTAATTGCTTAATATCCATGTCAGGATTGTTATGGTCTAACCCTGACCCCTAGAATGAAAAGTCTAGTTGCGCTAATTAATGTGTGACATGAAGTTGAAAATTGTCTTTATCATCTCAGATCTACAAAAGATGCATGTGCAGAGGTGTATTGATTGATGTGAGAAAAACCTTTTTGAGATCAAGATCAAAATGAATATAGAACTATGTTCAAATGTGAAGTAGTTTTATTTACATTTTTTTCATCCGTTTAAGACTTTATATGTTGATTTTCTAAAGCGAATCGGCCAATTAATTGGCTGTTGACAATCGGCCGATTAATGATCAGGATGATTATTTTTAGCATGATCAAAGTTTCACCATCAGTTTTTTTTTCTTTCTTTTGCAATTCGGATTTTAGAAACAGGGAGACATTTATATTTTTCCATTTTCCTATAATAACTTCAAAATTTTATCAAATTTCCATGAACAAATTTTCATTAATCTTTATGAAGTTACATTAATCCACTAAATATAAAATTAAAAAAAAAATAGAAAGAAGCTGTGGTGAGAACCATAATTTAGGAGTGCTTTTAATTAATATTTTTTTCCAACTAAAAGTAGCTATTTAATTCAAGACTTTATTCTTTGAAAATTAGAGATTATCTAAAAGCACTATGCGCAGGAGAAAAGTATCAACACATGAAAAATATTGCAACATTGTCTATATGTGCGTATTTATTCAGAATAGGAAAATTAATTTATTAAAACATTTATATCAACTAATAAGATTATTTTTTATCTTTCATTCTGTGAATTATTTGTTTTGTTTTTACTCACTACCCCTGTGGCAGAAAGTTGCCGACACGGCGACATTATCGCAGAATCAGAGAGACATTGTGCAGAAAGATTTTTGTGGTTGGGAAGAAAGACTGAAAGAATAAGTATATCAATAAAACATCTAGCAGTAAAACCATTCTGAAGAACAGTCTTAACAGCTTATTCTTCTGTGGAAACAATCCTAATTCCTGTTATTATTGTTCCTATTAGAATATTTTTAGTACTTAATGTTTGAAACAGTAAAAGGCTAGCTGCATCAAAGTATCAAGAAAGAGTAGAAATGTATCCATAAGAGGATGAAAAATCATTGAACATTTTTAGTTGGACAGTAAAAAATCAAGTGAAATAATTTTTGCTATAACTGGGAATTAGTTTTAAAAACTATGAAGCTATGTAGTATTGATGTTAACTTTATGAATATAATTAGCTTGTAATTACTATAAGACGTTTGCTTATAAATTTATTATTGAAGGTTATAGTATTTGCAGAAAGAAATTGGTTCCAGAAAATTTGTCGCAAAAAGTAGAAAAAAAATTCTGCCACAGGGCTCACTACACTTTTGTATCACATGTTACACTTATGCTTGCAGAAAATTTATTTTTTGCTTATAAATTTATTGATCGTAGGTTTTCGTTCAAGGTACACTTGAAGTAATTTTATTTGAAACACATTTTCCCCGGGTAGGTTGGGAAAATTTGACTGATTATTAATACATCTAAACCTGTGTAAGTTGACCACTTGTTGTGCAGTACTTTCGTGGTCACTTTAGACAGGTGTTCAACTTAGAAATTGACAGGTATCAGTAGGATTAATTCTGTACCAGAAAAACATGGTCAACTTAGACAACGGGTCAACTACCGGTTTTATTGTAAAATGATGTACTCATATTTTTGCGTTCCAATTTAAAAGTTCAGGAATTTGATTATTTGTAATAGTGTCATTTGAATATCAACTTTAAGGGTTGTTTTAAGTTTTACGCTTTGTATGAACTATTAGTTTTGTTTTTACTCCTGGCAATTGCATTTATTTGCTGTTTATAAAGTTATTTATCAGTTTTGTGAAGAAATTATACTTTAAAAAATTATGTTTAAAAATTATTTTTGCCGATTAATTGGCAAAATTTTGCCAATTATTAATAATCGGCATAGTGGCCAGTTATTAATAATCAGTATAGTGGCTGATTATGACCGTTAAATCGATGCATCCATAGAAAATAGTATTAAAAATGATTTTATTCATACTGTGAATATCTTTCATTCCTTAGGTTATCTAAGTTGGCTTTATGTGAGTTCTGTTTCAAGTTTATGAAAAGCATCAAGACTCTTGATAGGCATATGGTAATATTTTTTCAAATTTGGTTGAATTTCAGAAAATGTAATATGTTTTGCATTTTGTAAGATTTTGAATCATGGAATTCTTAAAAAATGAAAGTATTTATTCTAGGTATTTGATAATGTGGAGATTTAAAATTGTTGAATTTATTGATTTCATGCTAAAAATTATGATGCTTTCAACCTTGGCTTGGGCTAAAAGGTTTTATTAATAAATAAATTGAAAAAGAAAAGGTTCCTTTTTTTTGAGCAGCGAAATTTCTCCTTCCCCCTAATCGTATTTATGAATTTTATGCATTATTTGAAAATGTAGTCAATTTATACTTTTCTGATCAGGTACTCAAATGCACAAGTCTAATACCCGCACACTTTTTAGCATTCATGCAGTGTCCATGGCACAGTGAGAACAAGTAAAAAATAGTGCATCAGATTTTTGTGATTTTTTTTTTACTAACGGTAAAATTTAATACTAAATTTTTACCCCTCAAAAAACTGTTCTTTGATTCCAATAAAATAAAAGAAGTCTCCACAAATGATGGGAAAATCTATCAACATTCTTTTTATGACAAAGTCTTCATGAAAATGCAGGGTTTGAAAATATCCAATATTTTGATAGATATGGGATATATTTAATCAGCGCAAACTGAAGTCTTTAGATAGTAAATGCATCCTCCGATTAATTCTATCAATTATCTTATATCATTATTATAACAATCATGGCTTAAAATTACCGTCTCTTTGAATAGCTATATCAAAATATACATTTCATGCAAAAAATTTCCTGTGTTTTTTTTTGATAATATTTGCAATCATTTGCTAAATGTGATGATTTTATGTTGTTAAAATGAAATATAACGCAGTTTATTTAGAACTTTGTTATTTAATGGAATGTTGACTTTATATTCATATGCTCTGAACTTCTTTTTAGCTTTACAAAAAAGCCTCCACCTTCTGTTGGCTAATGTTCGCCAACCGCCAAAAATTGCGTCAGGAATATTTTGTTAGGAAAAATTAGATTAAAATGTGCATCCACAATTAGAACAAAATGAAGATCAACTTCCACATGAAGAAAGAATAACTTCATTAAAATAATAACAAAATTATTTGAAAAGTAAAACTCTTCGAATAGCTCTTGGGGTCCAAACCAACTTGTATCAACTTTCACAGCTATAGGTGCCAAAGAGGTTGGTAAAGCAGTGTTCAAATTTGTGGTCTCCATTAACATTTTGCTCTTTACCTCTGGGTTTGAATTGAGTTTGGTTAATTATTTTTGCTAAAGTTAAATCTCTCAGATTGCTTGTTCCAATCAGCGCCAACCATTATTTAATTTGCACCACCTTCTTCTTGTGCAGTTAAAAAGGCTCTTTTGATTGACATAGGTCCTGTTTATGCAGTAGGATTCAACCCTCTTTTTTTTAATACCCTGCTTTAACTCCTGTACCTTTGTGACCCCATAATGAAATTACATTGATCTTATTGGGGTGTATTGACAGCATTTGTCGAAGGTACTAACCTTTTGGAACCGGGCAGTTTTTTAGAAATTTTTCCTTCGACCCAGGTAGTACGACATTTGAACCACAGATTTCTTTTCCATTGAAAAGAGAAGGTATAAACTGTCGTACCAGACTTACGAAACCTTGAAAAAATCCCCGGCTCCAAAGGGTTCGAGTGAAAATCTCAACCCCGTCCTCTAAAAAAAATAGTTATTGTACAGCATGTGTACTGCCCGGCTCCTAAAGGCTAAACTACTAAGTTGCAAGAAAGAAGATCTTTAGCAATTAATTTGTGTTTCAGACATCCGTAGAAAGTACTATTTATTCTCTGCCTTTTTTAAATGTTATTTATTATTTAAAACTGAAAAAAAAAATCTGGTGACAACGCCACACTACTTCCTTTTAGGTTTAAATTCCATAATAGGTGCCTTTAGTGTTAAAATAGTGCCTTAGAGGGAGCAAGATAACACTTCAAACATTTACACCCGCAGTTTGTCACGAATCAATGCAAAATTATGTTTCACAATGATTCATTTTCTAAATATCTTCGATTTTAACACGATTCAGTGAATTTTTCGCAAATTATCGCCAATAGCGCCAAATTGAATCCAAATTTAAAATAATCATTTTTTCGCCAAGTTGGCGGCAAATACTTGACGACCAAAAGTTTGCCGATATAACGCCAAGTGATCGAGCCAAATCATATTACTTAATATGCATTTAAATTAACATTGACTTACCCCAAAAAAGCGGTAAAAAAAACCCTTGGGAACATTCTAATGCAACCACAAGGGGAGGTGCACAAATAGACCCTCCTCAGAGCCTACATACCAAACTAGAAGCTTCTACGGCATGCAGTTTTTGAGTTATACGACATATATACGCACATACATACGTATATACAGACGTCATGAGAAAACTTGCCGTAATTAACTCGGGGATGTTCGAAAAGGATTTTTCGACTGATTGTATGTTGTTAGGTACATATGCATGTGCTGATAGGTCGAAAAAACTACTCAACTTTCATTTGGGGGTGTGCAACATCAAAATTTAGACCGAAATTTAAGTGAAAATTTTTTTTGTGATCCTAATTCTTCCTTTACTGCGTAAAAGGCAGTAAGAAGTATGTACAAAAATTATTTTTATCTCTTTCAAAGTATCTTGACATCCAAAATCTCACTTAAAGTGCAGCTACGCATTGGCATGTGACAACATGTGACTAAAAATTCTAAAATCAATTAACAAAACTAGTGAAAAGTGTTTTAGCACCTACGAAACTCAAAGTGAAATTTCACAGGAAATGTTAGTGTCAGTTTAATATCAAGGCATGAAAAAAAAGCCCCTTTGTAAATTCAGTAATAATTTCAGCATGTCATTCAGTCGAAAAGGAGAGTGGAATAAGTTCAGCCAGTTCAAGAATTGGTTTGAAAAAATGTCTCACAAAATCTAATATAATCTTTCCTTGTCCTTTCCATTTCAAGTTAAATCTACAGTTTTGCAGTATACGTATACTCACTAACTTTATTATTATTTTTTTCAAGGGTGTTAATTTTATTTATTTATTTTTTCCAGATGAAATGTACTCTTAGGCATCCACCAGCAGATGAAATTTATCGAAAAGGAGATTTAAGTATTTTTGAAGTTGATGGCATTGCCAACAAAACATATTGCCAAAATTTGTGTCTGCTGGCAAAGCTGTTTCTAGAGCGAAAAACATTATTCTATGATGTAGAATCTTTCTTATTTTATATTTTGACTAAGAATGACCGAAATGGAAGTCATTTTGTGGGCTATTTTTCCAAGGTAAGTTGATCTCTTTTTTGACTTGTCACCGCGACCAGAGGTCTATTGTACTATCCTCGTTAAGACCCTCGATAGAGGAGCGGAATAGCTGAGCTGATAGCCGAATCGAACTTTAGCAGATGTCTAACAGATATGCTCGACAATTCCCAGGGATCAGGGTTCAAACAGGGTTTGAGAAAACTCAGGGTTTTTTGAAAAATTTCAGCCTGCTTGGTTTTTTTTTATCAAAAACCCGGCTTTTTCGGGGTTTTTGAGGAAAAATCCGGGCTTTTTCGGGTTTTTCAAGAATCATTGTAAAATCATTCTCTATTTGAACATTGTGCACCTACTTTTACATTTCATAGAATCAGGGGAGCCCTGAAGAGCCCCCTCAGGGGAGCCACTGTGACCCCCTAAAAAATTCTTCAACAAATTTGGAAAAAGCATTGTAATATTGTATTTTAAATTGATACTGAGTTGAATTTATAGATTGAAATAATTATTGCTTTTTTGATCTTTTAAGTATTAAAAAAAAACAAAACAAATAAGTGAAATTCATGTGCAGTTTTATTTTTAATAACTAATAAACTGTCAGGAAAGGATGATGGCAATTTCTGGTCCAGATACTGACCAAGACTAAATATTATAACTAAATTGATCAATACCAATGTCTGGGCTTAGTATGGATCAAAATATTCATGATACTTAGTTTGTATCTGAAATAAATATTTTCAATGTGCAATAAATTTTGAAAAAACCCACATTACCGACATAGTGGGTTTTTTCAAGTGGACCCGCCTGAAAAAACCCGGGTGGATTTTTTCGGGTTGTGCCGCTTAGGTGAACCCTGGATCTAAACAGTGGTACCCCAAATGTTCAACTTTGTGAGCAGTATCAGTCGAGCTTATGTCAACTTTGTGAGCTAATCACAATCACACAGTACGTGTTTCGAGCTTTCTTCTGCCTATAGACGGCCTCTGCAAGCTGGATTGTCTGACACATATCAAACTGAGGTGCCTATTAAGAGAATAGTGTCCAGTTAGAAGCCCAATGGACATTTTTATGTCCTTCTTACTCAAGCTTAGTAGCTCCCTGGATCTCAACCAGGGTTGCCATTGATTGAAAATGTCTCTGTGAGTCGGACTGAAGCCACCAGTCATACAAATCATTCATAAGCAGGTTTTTTTCAGTATTCCTGACTGCAAAATTGGAAAGATTCTTCAATAGATGAAAAAATTGTGGGGAACAGTGCTATTGCATTCCTCTTTCCCTCTTCCTTTCCATGCAATTTTGCTGTACTTTTAGGTAGAGGATTCAAAGCAGAAATCCCTTTTCTTCTGATGGTACACAGATATTATCCGGTGATATCTTTTATTATTTTTGTTTAACAAATAACAGTGGGTCAAATTGACCAATACCTTAAAAAATTTTGATTCTAGCACAAAGGGTTTGTAATGCGCTATGTACTAACATCTCAATTGGTAAACCTTGATACTTTAACTATTGCCTTTTATTTCATTAAAAGATATTGCATAATTTTCAAGCAAAATTTAAAAGTAAAAAAATGGGACATGATGTGTATTCTCATGAATTAAATTTAGTTGCTTTAATTTTTTTAGGAGAAATTTTGCCAGCAAAGGTATAATCTCTCATGTCTAATGGTGATGCCTCAACATCGAAAAAATGGTTATGGGCGCTTTTTGATTGATTTTAGTAAGAATCTTTTTACCAATATTTTTCTGTGTGTACTGTATGAATTCTTTGCCTATTGTCTGAATTATTCAGTTTTCATGCTCTTGAACTATACTTTCATTTTTATACTCCTTAAAGCTACACCTTATTTTGTATTGTGTGTTCCCTTGAGGCTGTCAATAAATGTAATCGTTTTGTTTCAAAATATTTGACCCTCTCCAACAAATATTTGATTTCTTCATTGTCATAAAGTCACACATCATCATACCCCTCCCTTTGTCACTTGTAACCATATGTTTTAAACATGTTGGTATAAAAATGTTCTTATTTCAACCAAAAACTGTTATGTCACTCTTCTTGTTACCTATTCCCTCCTCCTTATCACACTCAGTTTTACAACCCCCTCAAAGTGTGACATCATACATGGATGATCTGTAATATATTATTTTGTTCTTAAAAGAGCTCTTGCGACAAAGAACTTGTATAAAAATATTTCCATGTGGAAAGAAAAGAAAAAAAAAACAGAAAAGCCAATGACAAAATATTTTTATTTGCTCCAATGCTTGAGTAACAAATATTTAGTAGTATCAGTAGTGAAATATTTGTATAAATACTCGTAGAAAGTCCACAGAAGCTACCTTTTTTTCTTGGTTTCTTCCCTTCATGAGAAATTTAATTTTGTCGAGAAAATTCAGGCCTAATAAATGCCCTAGGTGCATTTAACATGCTACATTATCATTAGACATGGATACAAGTAATTTTTTGCATTTTGAAAATCTATTGACTGGAACTTTGTTTGTACTAACAACGTTGGGCGTAAGATGTCAATGCCTAGCCACTACGCTCCTCTACTATTTAGTTAATAGGCCATACAATATCCTTCCAACCACTCTGGTTTTCATTAAAGTTTTGAGTTAATTTGGCCAAGAGGCTATCTATATCATGAGACGAATATCTATGTTTAAAAATCATAAATAATGGTAGCAGCCGTTAAATACTTTGGTTAAATTGCAAAAAAATGTGCATTTGTTCGACTAACCTTTAAAGTTACCAGTATTTCAAGCATGCAATAAAAAAATTTTCTTTGTTTATTGCATGTAACTTCATTATGAATCAGTGTATCTCTTCAGAATAGAGAAAAGTATTTGCTCAAAAGGATGTTCTTCCCACTTTCATTTCATTTACAGAATCTATGTATTAAATTATGTAATTTATTAGGAACTGGAATGTTCGATTTCAGAATATATAACAAGTTCCTTAAACGGCAACTTATTCTTAAAAACATTCTTACTTTTTATCCTTTAGTTGTTTTTGCAACTATACCAATACATCATAAAGTTTGTTTTTGAAGAACTTTTAATGCCGCTGATGATTTTGGAAAACTGATTGCAGAAACTTCGCAAAAATTAACTTTGTTGTGTGTTATTCCATTTGCGTGCAAAACGTTTGCTTTTATGAGATTTCATGAATATCTTTTAATTATGTAGTGATCCATGCCACAGCACGCAGTTAATTTAATTCACGCAATGACAAATGATTAATTCTGCAAATCATTATTTTTTGTTTTTCTAAATCTATCAGGCTACCTCTTATCTCAGAAGGAAGGAAGGTGTGGTACTCCTGAGAAACCACTGTCAAATCTGGGCCATATTTGTTATGAATCATACTGGGAATCTGCTGTGTTAGAACATTTAAGCAAAGTAGATAGGAAAAAGAAAATAACCATCAAAAGTAAGAGTTTTAAATGTTCTGTAATATCATATGTTGTGTAAGGGTCATTCCATTTTAAATCAACAAATGGGGTGCGCATCACCATTTTTGATTTAGATGAAAATATGCATGTGTATTCCTTTTACTTCCCAGAGCTCAAAACAGTGTTCATTTTATTTTTAAAAAATTTACCCTTTGATATATAGGCCATTTTTGTTGTTGGCAACAGCGAAAATTGGGCGTTTCGATGCTTTGTTTGATGAACTATAACTTTTTTTCTATCAAAGATTTTGAGCTCAAATATAGCTCATTGGAAAGCTAAGAAAAAAATCTTTTTATATATGCTATCAATAAATTTCAGATTAAAAAAAAATACTTATTTTTTCAAGGTCAAAGTTCACGACGAAAATAACATTTTTTACTACTTTCAAGCATTAAAAAACCCATGAAGAGTTCAAAGTAACAAGCCGATTTTTTCATCATATATTCATAGTCATGGTTACTTACTGTATAAAAAAAATTGGCTTGTTACTCCACCCCCTTTATGAGATATGCCCCCCCAAAGTTGTAAATTTTTTAAAAAATCCAATTTTCAACGCTAAAAAAATGCATGTGGGGGGCAAGATAAAAAAATTTTTATATGTGGTATGTTAAGTACTTTTAACCAGCTTTCTAATGAATTAAAAGTTGCTTTGTTATTCAAAGGCGTTTGGCAGATATAAAGGACTGAACTTTCAAAAAATTGCACAAAAACAACACGATTATTTTCATTTTTTTAAATCTTTTTTTTATTTAAATGTAATTATATACCTTATTCTTTGCTTTAAATGCTAAAAAAAGACTAAGAAGAGCAATGAAGAAACATATTTAAAGTTTAATAAGATAATTTAATATTTTTAACACCTAGGAATATAGAATACCACTAAACTTTTCTGATTTTTAAACATCTGATTGCTACCTATTGTGGAGTAACAGGATTGAGCATTTTTCAACTTGTCCAGGTTTGTTCATACCATGTGGTCATCCTTATTCTGGCTTGCTTTCACATGTGTATCTTAGTTGTCTTTCAAATTCTGAAAGAAGTAGGTTGTTGAGCTAGTGTTTCTGCTGTAAAATCTTGTGAAGCTGATGTGATTTCTTTTCATTTCAAGTTCATTCATATTCACAGAATGTTTTGTTAAAGGTAAAAAACGAAACTCTTTAGAATCCTTAAATATAAATCTAAATTTGTCTTTCTACATGTAAACAGTGAATAAGTTATGGATAACCCTAAATGCTCCATAGAAGTTTTTGAGAATGATTGTAATATATTAAGTTACAGTAGGCAGTCTACTGTAAATAGTATTTCTGAGTACAGTGATAATGATAAAACTTTACTGCACCTGAGAACTAGGTGTAAAACTATTGAAACTGTTTGTACCTACCATGCAAAAAAATTTCTTGCCAAATTTTACCACCTTTATGGAACTTCTTGCTGGTAGGTACAAACAGTTTCAATAGTTTTACACCTAGTTTTTAGGTGCAGTAAAGTTTTATCATTATTACTGTACTCAGAAATACTATTTACAGTAGACTGCCTACTGTAACTTAATATATTACAATCATTCTCAAAAACTTCTATGGAGCATTTAGGGTTATCCATAACTTATTCACTGTTTACATGTAGAAAGACAAATTTAGATTTATATTTAAGGATTCTAAAGAGTTTCGTTTTTTACCTTTAACAAAACATTCTGTGAATATGAATGAACTTGAAATGAAAAGAAATCACATCAGCTTCACAAGATTTTACAGCAGAAACACTAGCTCAACAACCTACTTCTTTCAGAATTTGAAAGACAACTAAGATACACATGTGAAAGCAAGCCAGAATAAGGATGACCACATGGTATGAACAAACCTGGACAAGTTGAAAAATGCTCAATCCTGTTACTCCACAATAGGTAGCAATCAGATGTTTAAAAATCAGAAAAGTTTAGTGGTATTCTATATTCCTAGGTGTTAAAAATATTAAATTATCTTATTAAACTTTAAATATGTTTCTTCATTGCTCTTCTTAGTCTTTTTTTAGCATTTAAAGCAAAGAATAAGGTATATAATTACATTTAAATAAAAAAAAAGATTTAAAAAAATGAAAATAATCGTGTTGTTTTTGTGCAATTTTTTGAAAGTTCAGTCCCTTATATCTGCCAAACGCCTTTGAATAACAAAGCAACTTTTGTTTCATTAGAAAGCTGGTAAAAAGTACTTAACATACCACATATAAAATTTTTTTTATCTTGCCCCCCACATGCATTTTTTTAGCGTTGAAAATTGGATTTTTTAAAAAAATTACAACTTTGGGGGGGCATATCTCATAAAGGGGGTGGAGTAACAAGCTAATTTTTTTTATACAGTAAGTAACCATGACTATGAATATATGATGAAAAAATCGGCTTGTTACTTTGAACCCTTCATGGGTTTTTTAATGCTCGAAAGTAGTAAAAAATGTTATTTTCGTCGTAAACTTTGACCTTGAAAAAATAAATATTTTTTTAAAATCTGAAATTTATTGATAGCATATATAAAAAGATCTTTTTCTTAGCTTTCCAATGAGCTATATTTGAGCTCAAAATCTTTGATAGAAAAAAAGTTATAGTTCATCAAACAAAGCATCAAGACGCCCAATTTTCGCTGTTGCCAACAACAAAATGGCCTATATATCAAAGGTAAATTTTTTAAAAATAAAATGAACACTGTTTTGAGCTCTGGGAAGTAAAAGGAATACACATGCAAATTTTCATCAAAATCAAAAATGGTGATGCAACAACTTTTTTGAAAATTTGTTGATTGAAAATGGAATGACCCGTAAGTAATATTGCATAAACGAATTCATAGCAATTGAAAGTTTTGCAGTTAGAAAGTTTAAATTTGTTAATTATGTCTTGTAATTTTTTAAATATTCTTTAAAATTTATACCGTAGAATTCCAACTATCTAAATTGCTGAAAATCCAAATTGCTTTCAGAATTTTAGAAAAAAAAAAAGAAGTAAATTGACCAGTTTTTTTTTTTTTTTTGTAAGTAAAATATGAAATAATTTGCTTATTTTGTAATGAATATATTATTTTTGTTATGAGAGTACCCTTTAAAGCAGTCTTATCAAGACAAGCATGTGTTCAAGATGAACACAATCCAGGGACAATTTTGAGTAGATAAAGTGTAAGATATGAAGAAAAAATTAGCAAATCACTAGTATTTTTTTTTTTCTCCTTCTTCATGCTTGGAATTATCGCCCTCTAATGGTCGCAGCTTGCATTTTTAAGCACAAGTTTCTGTGTAAATTTTGTTCAGGATATGATTGATTAGTCTGTTAAGTTTGTCAATGATCTTTTCAGACATCCTTTATATATGTAAAGCTTTTTTCTTTGTATTCTCTTTTTATTTAGATTTTAAACATTTAAAATCTTTAATTCATTAAATTATTTATTGCGTTTTGTAGCTTTCAATAAATTTGTATAACTTCTATTCCAAGATGCTGATTAAAAAGGTGTTTTCTTAGGTATATGTAGGGCTACTGGTATGACATTTTTAGATGTTGTATCAACTTTGACTGTACTTAATATGATAACAAGAAATGAATCAGGAAAGTAAGTGTTTTATTTTGTACTGTTACTAGTTTTAAATAAAAGTCTTTCATTGATTGTATTTATTTTTTTGTTTTTTACATTTTAAAAATTATTTTGTAATAACTTTTGCTGTTTCACAGTATTGGATTAAATGAATTTAATTTTCTAATCTTTCAGCATTTTAATCATTTGGAGTTTTTTCTGTAGTTACCCCCCATCCCCCTCCTGCTGTAAAGTAAATGTTTCTACTGTCAATGCATGAGCCAGTGTAGTCATCGAAACATTTATAACCTTTTTGAAAATTTAGCTTCACCATTAATATTTGAATCAACATTTCCCCTTGCTTACAATAAAAGGAAAAATAATGCTACCTGCCTTCTTTTTCTAAGTAGTTTTCAGGAGAACTTGTCAGGATTTTTTTCTTTCCTTTTTCTTTTTTTTTTTTTTTTAAGACTAGGAAGGAAAATGTTATGTGTGAGATAATATAAAGGTTTTATTCTATGACAGTTTTTCCAGACTTTTGAATTCGGCACGGAATCACTCCAAGATTATAAAACTCGCCATCATCAACACCTAACTTTTTGTTTTAGTCAGGATTGCAGAGTCACTGATTTTGCAGTAGAAGAGTCAAAATCAAACATGCCGACCCAAATCTAGGTTTTTTTTATAATTTAACTTTTTTTGATGGTTTGCAGTTTTTTAAATTGTTGTCCAAATTGTATGATTACGTGTATAACTCTACTTGCTGATAAACCAGTAACTGGCTAGGGTAATCATTTATTGAATTTTCTTTACTTAATAGAACCTGTCAGCAAACAGTTTTGTCATATTACCAATATTTTCCAAGTAAAGGTAGTTTTTGAAACTTAAGTTAGAACCTTCAAATAAAAATCAGTACACAATTTTTACTTTGATGTTCATTACAAAATTGCGAAAGATAGGAATTCCTATAAATAAAGGCACAGTCACTAGTTAAAACGATACATTTGTGCTTTAAGAATGTCTTAGAATAAACTAAAATTACCTTTTATAAATGCACCCAATTTCTGTATTTCAATCCATTTATGTTTTTTCTTTCTTTGTTTTAAAATTAAAATTTGATATTGGAACTTGTTGAAAATTGGGTGAGGTTTCTCAGAGAAATAAAAAATATAAGCACTGAGAAAAAAAATATAATTAAAAAAGTGCTCAGCGATTCTAAGTACAGATATAGGATATTATAATTGAACAATTAATGTCATAGATTTTCAATAAATGAAATTATCTTTAAAAGAACTTAAAAATCTTCAAGCAAGAAAACCTGATTTAAACACAAAAATCTCAGTTATTGTACATTTTTTAGTTTTCAAATTTATTTTCAAAGATTTATTATCGATTTTTTCTTCAATATATACATATATATATATTGTACTTGATGGTAATTATTTGAATGCTAATATTTTTATTTTCTGTCTAGGCTTTTAGTGACTGTAGATGAAAAATCTTTAGAAATGTATATGCAAGAAATAAATAGAAAGAGGTTAAAAAGAATTATTATTGATGCTGATTGCCTTTCATGGGAACCACAGGTTAGTCAGTATAAAACAAGGATACATTTTTATCATCATAAAAATGTGTTTTAATTGCTTAAACTTTTTATTAATGTTTTGCAGCGAAACTCTAAAAATGACAATTGCAAGAAATGCAAAAAAGAAGCTTCTAAAATAAGAGATAAAAAAAGGCAGCTGGTTAGTGAAAAAGGAAAATCAAATAATAAAGTAGAGAAAGTTTTTATTGGAGGAGTCTGGTATTCAAAAGAAAAAATCAAGTGTGAAACCTGCTTATTGTCACAAGAAAGGGAAAGGAGAAAGTTGTTAAAACATAAAAACAAAAGAAAATTAACTGAGAGACATATTGAATTGGACACCTTACTCGGGGAGCCTAAGAAGAAGCGACTTAAATTGCCATCTGTTCATAGCTCAGTGTTAGATTCTAGTGACGATTCTGCTGATTATGTAAGATACACATCTGCAAAAATTAGAAATTTAAAGAGGAAATGGTTGAAGAAGCATAAGCTGAAAATGCAGAAACGGTACCAAGAGCAGAAGCAAGAAACAGGTAATAATATGTTGAGGATTCTCTGTTCTCATTTTATAATTGAGCTTTTCAAAAAGATTTTCAAAATTGTATCCTTAACCTTTAGGAACCGGGCGGTACACATGTTGTACCATAAGTCTCGTCTAGTTTAGAGGACAGGGTTGAAATTTTCACTCGAACCCTTTGGAGCTGGGGATTTTTTCCAGATTTCATATGTCTGGTACGACAGTTTATACCTTCTCTTTTCAATGGAAAAGAAATCTGTGGTTAAACTGTAGTACTACCTGGGTCGAAAGAAAAATTTACATATGAACACCCCGGATCCAAAAGGTTAAACCATCCAGTTTTAGATCTTCTATGGTTAGTGTTAGGAGTTTTCTTAACTTAAAAATCATAATAGATAATCTATTGTACATGTTTATCTTATTTAGAAAAAAATGTTCTAAAGTTATATCTTTTCGGATCAAGAGCTCATCATCCTTTCCACAAAAAATTATCTGTGCAAAAGTCCTAAACATCCCTCACAGATACGTCACTCATCTGTAGAAACATTAAGCTGACCCAGGAAATGTGTCATGCAAAATTCCTCTTTTATCATTGAGTATTAGAGGTTTTCCCCCACTTTTCCTTCTAACTCGATTCTTATAAAGCTTTCTATGAAAAAAAGCATTAAAGTATTTTACTTAAATTTTTTTTTCTACAAAATCTTTACCTTTTTACTTCTTTTTACGTAGTAAAGGAAGTATTGTGATCACGAAAAAAATTTCACTCAAATTTCGGTCTAAATTTTGACTTTGCTCACCCCTGAATGAATGTCTCGTAGTTTTTTCGACCTGTCAGCACGTGCATATGTACCTAACAACGTACAAACAGCCGAAAAATCAATTTCGACCACCCCTGAGTAAATTACGACGAGTTTTCTCGTGACGTCTGTATGTTCGTATGTGCGGATGTATGTGCGTATGTGGCTCGCATAACTCAAAAACTATATGCCGTCGAAACTTCTAGCTTGGTATGTAGGCTCTGAGGGGGGTCTAGTTGTGCACCTCCCCTTGTGATTGCATTCGAATGTTCCCAAAGGGGTCTTTTACCCCTTTTTTGGGGTAAATCAATGTTAATTTCAATACAGACCCAAGTGATATGAACTGGCGCCACTACTTGGCGACATGTCGCCAAGCTTTTGGTCGCCAAGTGTTTGACGCCAACTTGGCGATATATCGCCAAGTTGGCGACAAATTTGGCGAAAAAATTATTTTTTGAATTTGGGTTCAACTTGGCGCTATTGGCGATATTTTGCGAAAAATTCACTAAATGATATTAAAATCAGCAATATTTAGAAAATTAACCATTGCAAAATATTTTTTGCATTGTTTCGTGGCAGATTAGGGGAGTAAATATTTGAATTGTTATTTTGCTCACTCCAAGCAATTTTTTTAACACTTAAGGCAACTACTAAGAAATTTACACGTAAAAAGAAGTAGTGTGGGGTCCATACCAGATTTTTCTTGATGTGCTTGTGGCAGGAGCCAGTCTCACAACCATTATTTGAGCAAAGAAATAATGTAAATCATGTAAGTTTGGTAAACTTAGGATAATCTTCATAAAATTCAGGGTGCCACCGTGCCTTAACCATGTATGTAGTCAAGTTCTGAAAATTATGTGATATGATTATAATATGAGAGAAAAAAATTATATAATTGTGTATAATTGTGTCTTTATGCCTCATCACATTATGTAAACAGTTTAATCACAAAGTATGTTTTCAACTCTATTATTTAAGCCATATAGAAAAATTAGCATCATTTCATTTATGAATCCACAGGAAACATTTTAATACTAATCTTTCAGTGCACAAAAATCATTTGATGATAATATTTTTAATTAATTTTTTATGTATTGGGAGAAATGTTAAGTTTAACAAAGCACATAGTATATATATATATATATATACGTATTTTGTTTGTGTGTATTTATTTTTTTTCTCTTCTTTTTTCAGATATTTTAAAATATGCAGTTTTAGGTGAAAGCAGGAGTTCAAAAATTAAAGTCCACAGTTTTCTACGCAAGTCCAGCAAAGTGAATATTGAGTGCCAGAAAAAAATGAAACACAAACGTTTCAAAAAAGAACGTTGCAAAAAGCTGAGAAAGAAAGATAAAAGTAAATGTTATGGTCAGGAGCTTACAAAAGATAAGAAAAAGCATAAGGTAAAAATGAAGAAGAAGGAAAGTAAGAGTTCTGAGAAAGAAGGGGATCGAGAAGGTGTTCAAACTCCTCCTGTTTTGCTCCCAGCTGTTCTCTCTGAAGATGATTCCTCTCGCGAAGAAAATTCTGCTTCGGAACATGATCTGTTGCCACCGCCTATATTGCAAGCATCAGTTGTAGAAACTGTTGAAACTAGTGAGAATGAGGTGCCCTTACCTGTTGAAGAGACAGAGGAAATCAAAATTGAAGCACAGGAAATTATAGAAATACAAGTACAGGTAAATAGTCATTTGTTGTATTTTTTACTGTATAACCCTATGATAGCCGGCATGCCCGAAAAAAAGTGAGGTTTACCAGCATGACGGAACATTCAAATTTTCAACATGCCGGGTGATTTGATTCATTTTGCAACAAAACGAGTCAATTTCCCTGCTCAGTTTCAACCACAAAGCAAACCACTGCTAGGAATAAACTAAATAAATAAATTTCCCAAGTAACTTCTTTTTCAAAGACAAACCAATAAATTTCAGATCTCATAGATGAAAAGAATTGTGCTTTGACAGTGCATTATCTGGCAATATTTAATTTATTGTTATTAAATTAAACCATATACTATCTGACCCGTGCGGAATTCCGCAAAAAAAAAAAAAAAAAATTGTAAAATCTTGTACGTTTGCACGACATCGCCATCAACTGCCGTCGTTCTGACAACTTTTCAAAGAGATCAAAGACACGTTCACTTTTACAACTACTACAAAAGTGATACCCTATATTAAAATCAAATACCCAAGGCTACTACTAAACTAAATACTAACGTTATCGCAAAACTACCATAGTATTTTGAAACAATAAAAGCTACAATTAAGGTTTACCGAGCTAAGCCTTGGCTTGAAATGTCGCATTTAAAATTGATTTGAACAACAATGGTATAACGATTTTAACAATTGAGCAAAAAATTTAACTTTTTCAAACTTCAATCGCTTATAAGTCGCTTAAACGTGGATTTTCGAGATTCTCGTTACGCGGCGCCAGCGGAGAAACGTTCTAAAGAACGCATTTTTTTAAATCTTTCGAATGAAATCAAAATGGAGACGATACGACAATTATTTCGCTAGATAGAGTCAATTTTGTGCCCAAAAATTGTAGTTCGAATAAAAAACGAACCGACACTTTTTAAAGGGTGGGTCTAATTTTCGTCAATAGCCCGCGGGATAAGCTTCAAAATCATAAATTTTCTTGCAATTCGATAAAGAAATGAGCGAGTTTCGACCGGGTATAGGATTCGGCTTAGAGAAATAATATATGGAGATTAGTACTAATAAAAGATCTATAAGCATACTGTTGCGGTATGCATATAAGTCATATATTCGCTATGCATTTGAGCTCAAAATGAGAAATTGCTTTCTAAAGTTTTCCCCTCCATATAATTCATTTAGATGCCACTTTTGCAGAAATTGTATTTTAATATTTCCTGTTCACAGATGACCATAAAACAATGTATTTAGGAAGAATCACTTAGTGAAAGTAATTCACTTTTAGCAAAATGTGTAGATACGACTTCTGTGCTTAGCACCCACACCAGTATTGAACTTATATTATTTTTTAGTTGAATATATTTGTTGTAGCATTAAATTATTATTATTTTTTCCAACCTTGGTTTTTCCTTCATATCGGAAAACACCAGGCAGAGATTATTGAAAAACTGGTAGCCCCCGAATTTTGCGGCATACCGGTTAATGCTGAGGTAATGCTGTACATTATTACAAACAAATTCTACTAACTGAGGGAACCAAGAATTATATGTGAAATAATGAATTTTTTTTAATGTGAGATATGTTTCCCTAATACTGAATATTGAGTTATTTTTGGATTCTTTCCATACTGTGTGTATTATTATTATCATCATTATTATTATTTTATACCTATTTTTCTTTTTTTCTCTTAATGCATTGAACATGCCAAAGTGTTTTCATACTAAAATATTTGCTTGTGCATTGATGAGGAAAATAGGTAAAATCTTTAGTATTTTGTTGACTACTTCTGTCTCCATTTTTTGTTACATTAGGATGTGATTCTTTATAACTCATTGAACTCTTTGTACTTTCCCAAACTCTGTTAGTCATGTTTGTTATGCTTGCAAAATGAATTCATCTGCTTTACCGACATGCTTTAAATAGTGAAAGAATGTTCAGATAAATTTTTTTGAAAAGTTCTATATTCACCCCAAGTTTGTCTGTAATGAATCAAGATGAATAAGTTTACAAGTATCATGATCCCCACTCCCCTTTACTCGTTATTTGAATGATTGTTAATTAATCTAAAGTGGGTGAATTAAAGAGGGCTAGAATTTGAAACTCTTGCCCCATGTTCCGATATACAAGTTAACTTTCCCAACGAGCCTTATACTTTCTCCTAATTACAAGGGGTATAACCTCCAACTTTGATTTGTTATTATGTGGTTTTTTTGGTCCAAGTGTCATCGCTAAAACTAATCTTCTTGTTTCAAATTAGGAAACTAAGCCATATGGGGAGAAAATAATAGTTTTATCTTGCGAATTTTTAACGCTAATGATTTTCTTCATTCTCATTTTCTCTAGTGAGTGGCCTGACACAAGTGTGACTTTTTATTTGGTTTTCATCTTTTTGAGATACTTTCCAATAGTGAATCTCTTTTTCTCATCTTTTTGAGATACTTTCCGATAGTGATTCTCTCTCTCTTTTTGCTTGAATCATCTTATCTTTCCAGATTAGCATTTAGTTGTTTTTCAAACTGTTGATCACTGTTGGAAGTCCAATTAGATTTTCACATTATAAGCCAATTATGGTGCAATTCTTCGATCTTATCTTTTACAGAAGTACTTGAAACAGACAATTTGGTTCTAACAAACAACAAAAACTTTTTTTTGCAATTTGCTAAGTCGTCTTAAAAGTTTTAACTGTTAAAAAAATTTACTAGTTTTGTTCATGACCCATTGAAAAAAAAAAAGAAGCAAATCAGCATGCAGTCAAACTTCCATTTTAGAACACTGCTTTTCAGATGCTCTGCTGTCAGCAGTTTAATATTGGACAAAAAGTAAAAAACAAGCTTTTCTGTTGGCTGACTTTCAGGCTTCTCACCATATCTTCATGTTTTTGCTCATGATTCTTTAAGAGATTTAGATCAATCTCAAAACATCTAAAAAGCCTGGAAAACCAGCTTTCTGCAAAAATGGCTGCAATATCATTTGTAAAATAATTAGATGAAAATATGAAAGAAACATTATATGCTCAATCCATTTGCATTCAATTCTTATTTTTGTGCACATATTTTCACTTTACTCCTGGAGGTTTAAACTTTAGCCGTTAACTTTTATAATGTAACTAGATTTTAGAGCAACTGAGTTTAAATGCTTAGTGGTATCGCAAAGCCTTAAACGTATAGTGAAGCAACTATCTAATTGTATTTCAATTTTAGTAGTTAGAGTGTGGTTTGAAGAAACAATGTAGTCATTGATAAACAATTGGAAACTATTTTTAAAAATTAAAAATGTGTAATTTATAAAAAGTTAAGAATATGCACTATGCATACACCTCTTCAAAAATAAATCCTTCTCTGGAATTGTGTATAGGCAGGCTTATATAGTTTTTCTAGTTCAGTTGTATATATTTTTTAATATCTTCAATTAACTATGATGAAATGTTCAAAAGTCATAGACAGGGCCCATGAGAGGCCTTGTCAGCCTAATCACAAACTAGGGGCGCGGTTCTTCAGGGGAGGTGGGTCTAATTCAGAAATGGATCTGTGCCACTTTTATAAATATTCTGGGAAAGAGGGCCCTGCGATCAAAATAATAAGTCTGTCTGTATCAGCTATGTCAGTTGAATACTCTTATTGAATTATAATATTGCACCCTTGCTACAAAAGTGCCACAACTCAAAAAACAACCTTTTTCCAGGAATTGCAAAAAACTGTTCCCGGGCCGACTCGGCACATTTTAGTATTTTTGAATTTGTCAATATGAAGACCGATACATCTCAAACTATGATCTTTAGTTACGCACGTTACTCTACGACGGCTGGACGACAACTCAAAATGTAGCATTTCAGTGGAAGGGGTCCTATGCATCTTGATAACAACAAAACGCCTTTGGCGGCTGATTTTTCAATGCAACTTCTGGCTCTTTTGAAGATTGGTAGAGACGTGTAAACTACGTCTAATGACGATCATAGCTCAAAAATTAATTTTTGAGTTGTGGCACTTTTGTTGCAAGGGTGTGATATATTTTGAGATAACAAGCAGCATGCTTTTAAAAATGTTACTCATAATGTTTTTAATTGGGGTAAATGTTTCCAGCTTAAATGGTCATGTTTTCGGAAACAAATTTTTGATAATTTATCATTTAAATATTAAACTTTTCAAATTCATTTAATTTTTTCTTTAATTTTGACTTTTTTTACAGTATATTTGAGTGAAAATAGATGCATGATTCAAAATTATAAATAGTTCTACTAAAAATTAAAATCAGCTTGCTAGTAGTTTGATACAATATTTAAATAGAGATCGAGTGAAAATTATTCCTGAAAAAGTGAAGATTTTTCATCAAAAGCGTAAAAAATCCAACTAGTTGATCAAAAATGCAACTCTGCTGAGCTTTTTCAGATTAAAAAAAAAAAAAAAAAAAAACTGGGGTTTTTTAAAACATTATTTTATATAAGGTGCATCAGTTATCAACCTATTTATGTGAATATTGCTTATTTAAATGTTTAGTTGAGTATTTAAAAAAAATGTGTTTATATTTGTTTATAGATTTTTATTACAAATAATTATCCAACTCACATAACTCTTGGTCATCTTATGATTTTCTCATAATTACATGTTTGTTTATTTTTCCGTTCAGCAACCGGAAAATTCACCAAAACAAGAAGCTGAGAATTCAACTATTGAAGTAATTGATGAAGTTATTGAGGAAAATAAAGATGATGAAAATGAAAATGTATCTGTACCTCATGTTGAACAGTTTGAAGAAGAAAAAGAAATTGATGATGATATTGTAGATGAGTCAGAGAAAGTTGATGAAGCAATC